>JABUQX010044216.1:2500-5000 GCA_015478945.1 Trachelipus rathkii | reverse complement strand
AATAGAAAAATGTAAGTTCACTAAACAATTATAATTGATATTATTTGATAAGTATGACATAATCTTTTGTGCTATAATAAGTTCTGTGACTTCTCTGTCTCTCAAACTAGGATAACGAATTTCAATATGTAATAGGAGGCAAAAAACTTAATCTATGTATTATAAAATGACCAACATATTATAATAAATAATTAGAGCTTCACGAGATATCGAAGAATTTATAATATATAATGATTCTGGTTAATACAAGAAATAAACGGCTTTATTGATGAAAATATTAGTTTCTCGTGTATGTAAATTTTGTTTAAAATCACTATAAATCAACTATATAATTATCTAGATCTCATTATACTTCATTAAAAATTACATAATAGCTTATACAGAGAAAAGCGAATATAACTATTGTGTTGGATATCCTTAATATATATTAGTGATTAACATATTATAGTGCTCGGAAAATTGTAAAAAAATAAAAAAAATAAATTATAAAAAAAAATAAAAAATAAAAATAAATAAATAAAAATTATAATAAATAAATAATCTCTCTCAAAAACATACAATAGTACAGTCGGTAAATAAGCGAATACTATTATTATGAGAATACCTAGGTAAAATATTATTTTTAGTTAGGAAATTGTAAAACAAAAATTAAAAAATAATAATTATTGGTAATAATTTAATAAATATACAGTAATGATAAACTTATTTATATATCAATTACTATAATAATTAAAAGATACTATATATTCCTTTTATATTGGTATTACTCTGTTTAGTAATAAATAGATACTTTTCTATTAATATTTTATATGGCTTTTTTTTTTTTATTTAATATATCATGAAAGTAATATATTAATCCCAGGTATAGTTATACTCGCACTAAGATGCAGTAGTCGAGAGTGATCTCTCTGCTATATTATATATACTTCCGTATATTGTAGTAATAGGATAACTTACTAGTATTATATTATATGTGATTTTTAGCACTCTCTCAGAGCTCTGCCCCGCACGGCGGGGATGGGGTTCTTCCTGGAACCACCTACCCGTATTTGGGGGGCGTGATAGAAACTCCCACGCGGACACCCAGTTCAGCGTGGGTTTCCAGCGTGACACGAACTCCCCTCCCTTATACTTATCGTGTTCCGCCTCATGGAGGCAAAGGAACATCCCTGCCCTCTTGGTGCTTACCTCGGTCGTGTTATACGTATGCCGGCTCTTCCAATTCAGATTTTTCATTAAAAATTTTATTGTAATTCCTAAAATTATTCAAATTTTAAATTTAATAAATTTTTAATTTCATAAATGGTGTTTATTAAAATAAGTCCAGTATATGATAAATATGATACCCAATCTGTTCTCCCTAAATAAAAACTCATCTTAACGACACCAAAACCTATACATCAATATACGCATAAAATCTCCACGTAACCTATCATATAACTCAAGTATAATACAAACACCAACAATTGCGTCCGTTTTCTTCTCTCTGACCATAGATCAATTTCCTCGTATAACATTTTTTTCTATACAATCATAAAACAATCTTCGTCACCATTAGATTCTCAGAACTATTACTGATCTCTAGTCTACGTGCAAACAAATACTTTTTGCTTTTTCCTTTCTCGTAAACAACATATATGAAATGTGCCATGAGTCAAGGATTGACATTAAATATAAAAGATTGTAACTTTCCTTTATTTATTTGTTATAAGGATAATGATTTCTTTAAAAATATCCTTATTGTCAATTTACATATATAAAGATCCGATATACATATATTATATTATTTAGAATATAATATTATTATATATAATATATATATTATTATATAATATATAATATTTTATGATTTATAATTATATATTAATATATATATTAATATATATTATATAATATATATATATTAATATATATATATATATTATATATATATATATATATTATATATATAATTATATATTGTTGTCTACTTTAATTTATATTGTAATATGTTCTTTTTGAATATATTTATAAGATATTTTTATTTAATACATTGTAATGTTTTATGAATCCTATATAATTATCAAGTCTATTTCTACTAATCTCCTCTGCTATTTTTTAAATATTTGCTCAATTTTTATAAAAGATAATTAATTATTTTCAAATATAATATAATAAAAGATATTTATTATAGTTTTTGATGATTCAGATTTAGAGCTATCATAACTATAAATTATAGTTTTATAATTTCTATTTATTTCTTATTAAATTAAAATATTTATATCAAAGTTGTGTATGTGTGTTGTCTTATATTTTATGATTGTTATTCATTGTATATTCATTTTTATTATTATCATAATAATAATCTTTTTTTTATTCACTATATAAATTTCTATTTATTAAACAACTACACATTAGCGTATTCTACGAATATTCATCTCACTAAGAGAATATACGAAACATAATTAATAAAATTTTGTTGTTACTTTCACGTTTGACTCATAGTACATTAATAATGTCC
>JABUQX010044215.1:0-11154 GCA_015478945.1 Trachelipus rathkii | reverse complement strand
TCAGTTCCTAGTCTACAACACTCGGAATAAACTAATTCTTCTACAGCTCCTACAGTTCCCCTAATCTCCGTTACGATTATATAAAGGTACCATTACTGCTCTCCTCCAATCTTTCAGAACTATACCCTCTATAAACGCACTGCTACACAACATCCATATCCAGTCAATCATAATCTCGCCTCCATTCTTGATCATTTCTACTTTCAATTCCACATATTTCTCGTGAACTATTAACAAAGGCTTCCTTCATTCGAGTCCAGATTTGTTCAGTTTCATCTTGTTCACATTCAAATGTATTCAAGTAGAAAATATTAAAATAAAAAACATTGCAAAAATATGATGCAGTTCAACATGCTTAAAATTGTAAATTAAAATTAAAGTCAAATATAAATTTATAATAAATATGAATTATTTTGTTAAGAATGAAACAAAAATCGCTTAAAAAGTTTATTTAACTTTCAATTAATTCTCATCTTAGATCTCTGACTCAAATTATGAATTACCAATCATTAATCAAATTTAAGCAATAAATTATGGTGATGTTCTAATAAACTTAACATAATTATGAATGCTAGAAAAGAAAAAAAATCTTTCTTTATTGAAACTATTCTAATAGTTTTGGAGAAAGGGAGAAATTAAGAATTCAGGTCAGACAACATTTGCGTTAGAGTTAAAAGCTGTAAATATACTCTAGCATACGAATATCCCCCCCCCCCCAAAAAAAAAAAATCTGCCAAAGTAAAAAAAAGATTTCTTCTGCTGCACACAAAAATTAAACGCCTTTCTCGTAATCCTATCCTTTAAGCTGGACCTGAACTATACATAATTGCTACCGGTTATTAAAGAGCCAAAACAGAAGACATAGCTTATTTCGCTTTGATTGTTGATATTTTCTATCCAGAATAGACCTTTGTCTTTTTCTTTTTTTATTTCTTCTTTTTAACTATGTATAATCTACAACAATAATTAGCGTCAAAGCTTTTATTCTACCGGATTCCAGAACTTTGCCCACAGTTCTTTGTCGAATTTCTTTGTTTTTTTCTTTTCATATTTTTGGGAAGCAAGGATAGGGCATAAATTGCATTGTAATGTCATTGAGATACCTTAACACTTCTTAAACTTTACATTACAGATATTAAAAAATGCAATCAGTTACAACCAAAGTACACCCATGAGTGAATCCACAACACGGGGCAAATCAAGTAATTCGCAACATAAAAAGAGCTATCGAGCTTGTGTTTTAAAATTTCCTGAAATCTTGTTCTTACTCGTATGATTGTCTTTTATGTTTTCTTTTTCTTACTTTTCTCTAAATATTTAATTGAACGTTCCATTTGCTTTTTGAACTATTTATCAACTTGGGCTAGTTTTTACAAACTATTATTTACCATTCTTTTTGTTAAACATACTTGATAAAAAATAACGTTCGTTAAGAAATACTCACATAAATAATCGCACGCATCGATATTCTTTTATTTTTTTTGATCATTTTGACTCTTTGTTTCTATTTCATTTCATTTGCTCTGTTTCGTAAGCTATTTTGGTGCTATTAATATTACGAGCCATAAACAATTTTCTACTGGCACGTTTTACCCTTTATGCAAACGATATTTTGAAAAATAGCATAGCATTTCATCTATCACTTGCCATTAGGACTACTACCATCTATCGTACCAGTCAGCTAATGTATGTCAACTGTATGTATGTACTGGTAATGTTGATACCTTGTTGACCTGTACTGCTATGTATGTAACTGTCTGGTACTGTTATGTATGCTAGTGTGTGTGGATGTATGTATTGTCTGTATGGTATCGTATGTGATGTATTCATTATTTGTATCCCATAGCTGTACTGTATGTATGTATGTTTGATTATGGTATGTATGTACGTGTATCTCTATTATAAATAAGAGTTTTAACGTACTGTAATGAGTAAATTGCTATGCTATCTACTGTATTGTACTGTATGTATGTATGATACATGACTGAGCAATCATACAAAAATAACGCACTGTTTATGTATGTGCATAATGTTCGTTGTATGTATGTATGATGTACTGTACGTATGTACTGTAGTTGGTATGATATGCTACTCGTCTGTTATGTAAGTAATATACAGTTTGCGACCCAATTGGCGTTGTAAAACCTACACCGGGTACGGCTTAAATATTATTAATACGTCACCTTCCTGACCTATAGCAATCCTTTTCTTCTAATTTAAGTCCTCATTCATTAAGGAGTAATTCAGCACAGCATCGATCCATGGAGATATGCTTATAAAGTCCCTTGTTGAGGAAAGCAGTAACACTATTTTTAATCCTCTGAAATAATAATCGCCCACATTTTGAACGGATGTAAACGTTCTTTTTATCAAGTAATACAAAAGAGGTTCGCCGCTAAACTCTCTGTTTATGTCTCCTTTCATACAAAATTGAACACACAATTCTTTCACTGGTTCCCTGCAATCTTCGTTCTTGTCCACCCAGAAACTGTAATCATATGCAACGGCCATAAACCGAGTTGTTTTTCACACCTTGTAGCAGAACAGCAATATTTTGCCGAAAATGTTATGAAAATTGGGGGCTTTTAGCGCACCTTATTGAAATTAGCCTCACGATAGATCAGCTTCGTGTCTACATACGGTAAATAACACATATGACTCACACTTTAAAATTTCAAGGATATTATAATAAATCTTACCTTATTTTTTCCTACCCTGAGAGTGTATCTTTGAATCAATTTTTTTCTTTGCTTTTGAAATTTTACATTCATATTTCTATGCTCATTACCTAATAATCATTAATATTAATAGAAAATGTAATTTTTCTAATATAAAATAATTAAAATTATAATAGATAATAATGAATGATAATAATCCTATTATATAATAACTTAATTTCAACTAATTAATAAGTAACAGCATAATTATTGTAATAATAATAATACGCATATTATGATGATATTAGTTTCATAATAATTACATCAGGAAGAAATTTCATGAATATTTCTCAATATATATTCATAGATGAAATAACATAATCAATATTATAGCACAACCTTTATGACAGAACGACACGAAGAAAAAAAATCCATTGTTAATCGAACATAATACTTCAACCTAATAGTTAATCATTTCGTAGGTTAATATACTATTAATATCAGATGCATATTAATCATGAATGATTAATTATTAATAATTCTTATTGATAATGATAATGGATAATACTAACTGATACATGATAACTCGATAAATTATACATGATACATGATACACTGGATACTTGTAAACATGATACACTACATTGCCGTAAGTATATCGCTATATGATTCGATGTTTATGGTAATGCTAAATGATATTGGCACAGTCATCTTTAATATAATCAGATAATAATGATAATTAATTAATACTAACTCAATATTCAATGCTTACTTTTGTTTAGCACTGAGTTAATGCAGCACGCCAATAATACTTAATGACATCACTAAAAGCGTAATCCAGTTGGTCATCAATGGATGATAAGTATTGCGTAGGATATAATAATACACCAATAACTCACAGAAATAATAAATAATAGGCAATAATAGATAATAATAATAAGTAATAATAATAATAAGTAATCCATAATAATAACTAATAATCACATACTACTAATAATAAAGTCCATACATGTAAGTAATAATCATAAATAACATAATCAGATAATATAATATAATAATTCAATCCAAGTGACGTTACATCACTTCTCTACCCCATCATAGACTCAATAACAATAAGCACAATGACCAATCAACTAATAACATATAATAATACAATCATTAATAATTAATTAATAATACTAATAATAACTACAGTAATAATAATAATATAATACATAATTAATAATAAATAATTAATCAATAAGTAAATAAAAGTATATATTCGTTAATGATATAATCACATCTATAATCACCATACATCAATGCATAAATTTCATAATCAATTTCAATCAGATAATAATCCAATAATCAATAATAATAATATCAACTATAATAATAAAAAAAATTATAATATAACATAATATTTAAATATATAAATACTTACAATTTTTATATAATTTTAAGGGCACAAAAAAATATACCATGAACTATATTTAATTGAAAGAGTGGATCACTTGACAAAAAATTCAATAAAAAAAAACAAAAAAAGAACAAAAACAAAGTCTAAAAAGAAGCATTTTAAGTTAAATTTTCACACCTTTCAGATTTGTTCATTATGTTCACATTCACAACAATTTGCATAAAAAAAAAAAATAGAAATAAAAAAAAAAAAAACAAAAAAAAAAAAAAAAAACAAAACAAAAAAAGAGTCTGTTAGCCGACGAATTCAACTCGCTTCTCTCCGCGTCCCGTATCTTAAACGCTGAAGGAGCTAACGAATCTGTCGTTATTTAAGGCCTAAAAAGACAAGAAAAAATCTTTTTCAGCTCTTTGATATTGTCTAAGTGAAGCCCGGTCGTATAACGCTACCATTATATGTACACCTTGGATGTTCTTATTTCTCTCCGGATACAAAATTTTCCTTCACAGTTTATTGATTTTTTTCCTCTTCTTCTTAAATTCTTGAACACACTTAAATATTATAATCATTTGAAATTATCTCAATACTTGAGCTTCTTAACATTAAATCTAATGTATTTTCAAGAAAAACTGCACAACATTAAACAACATTTTTAATGAGAATCAAAACGGCATGTAATGAAACAATAAAAGAGAATCAAGTTGTCGAAAATTTTCCTTCTAATTTTGTTTTCCTCTTTGATTGCTTATATTTTTTGTTTATCTATAGTTTCTTTTATCTGAATATATCTAATAGCAAGTTTTAAACTTTGCACATGCAATATTATTAATAAGCTCTCTAAACATTTATTTATTTATTTATTTATTCTTTTTGTGAGAAATTACTTCTTGTATTAAAATAATAACGATTCTTTAAGAAACTACTCACATAGATAGAATACATACATGACTTCTTTTTTGCTTTCTTTTTGTAATTCTTTTCACATCTATTTTTTTTTATTTCAGGTTTCATTTGGTGTCCATTCTTTTATGCAACTGTAATTTTACGAAAGCATAAACATTTTTATGCCACTTCTTACCTTCTATCAAACAGACTTCCATATTTTTTGAACCATTACGCACTACCTAGCATTTCATCTATCAATGCATCTTAGGATACACTTCTACTCTACCATGCTTATGTTATGTAGTAGTAATGTCTGGCTCATGTGACTGGCTATGTAGTGTAGCCGTGTACCGTAATGAGTATGATCTACTGTGTTACTCGTCAGGTGTATTGTACTGTACTGATATGTCTCGTACTTGTTCTGTCTACCTCGTATGTAGCGATATGCCTATGCTCGTCCAATGTATGTACTGATCATCTGTACCTGTATGCTCATGATATGTACCTGCACGTGTCATTGTCACGTGCTCACTTCGCATCGCACTGTCTACGTACCTGTATGTACCTTATGTACCGCCACTCCTATTGTCATGATTACTGGCTATCTACTCGCATTGATGTATGTACTTATCGCCTTAGTGCTCCTATCGTCCTCTCGCCTACTCGATCCCATGCTCACTGTCACCTCGCTACATCACTGCTCACTGCTATTGATCATGCTTATATACTGCTACTGGATCTCACCTCGCTATGTATGTATAGCATGATTGTATGGTATCGTATGTATGGATGTCAGTGTAGCTGTATGGCTACTGTTGATTAATGTATGTATGTATTGCTATCGTATGCTATCGTATGATACTGTGTGATGATAATGTATGTACTGCTCTGTCCATGTGTTAATGTCATTTTATTGACCGTAACTATTATTTATGATGTTATGTAATGTATCGATATGTTATGTCACTGGGATATTTTGATATTCTGATGAGTGTCAAAGGGTAGATTTTAATATCTAATGGTACTGTAAATATGTATTGTTCATATACGTACTGTATGTGATGTTCAGTTATGGAGCTATGTTGCAATAGGTCAATCCACGGTCATCTCATATATTTACTACCTTCACTCTATATGATAAACCTTCCTTTACCCTCTATCCATCGTTAGTTCCCATTTACCACGGAGTTACATTCAAGTACAGACTCGGAAATGGAATATGCATCCATACGTCACCTTGTCAGAGGCAACAGAGAGATAACTTTTCTATTTTAAATAAATTATCGGCAGTTTGAAGGGATGTAAAGATCTTTTATGAAATTCTAGTTCCTTTCATAGCTCTTAACCATAATAGTACTTTCCATAAAACACATGAAAAAAGACATCTGTCTAAAGTTGGAATCATATACAATATATATATATATATAATATAATATATATATATATATATATATATATATATCTATATATATATTATATATATATATATTATATATATATATATTATATACTATACACAGTGAATGGCACGGTACATGAAATGTTGGGCGATACGGTACATCGTACTTTTCGAAAAATAGCTTGGGAGATACCGGGTCTCGGTACTTGTGAAAGCGTTTGGGATACGGTCTCGGTACTGTATCGCCGGTACATCGATACTCGATACATTTTCAAAAAAAATTATCAAACAATACTGATAAATGGAATTTCAATAAATAGTTAAAATATTTACTATGAGGCCGCTCATTTATGTTGTTTCTGGTGCTATCGCTTTTAGATTATTTATATATATCTATATATATATATATATATATATATATATATATATATATATATATATATATATATAAAAATATATTTTATATATATTTTTATATATATATTTATTTTTTATATATATAAGTATGCAGCAAGGGAATATTTTCCGTAATGATGGTCAATTATTATTATTACATTTGGTTGGAATAAAAGAAATGTCTTAATTAAATCGGAGTTTATTTTCTAATCCATTATAAGGTTAATCTGCGTATGCACAGTTGCGAATTTCTCATGACCTCTGAATTTTCAATAAACCGTGTAGTTTCGGATGCTGAATGATTGCAATCTATGGCAGAAATTATGTAGTTTTTATTGAGACCGTCATCCAGATCCAAAACGTTGTTTCCTGGCAATCCTCGTGGGAAGATATTTGCAGCATATGTGTCAGCGGGGAATAGTTACTACCAATAGTGTTGTAATACGTTCAGAAAAGGCTGAATGGGGGTATAAACCCATATAAATCCTCCATGAAGGGCATATCACATTTATGTGTAATATTTAATATTACATTTGCTACTATTGTCAGCCAACTAAATTATGAATTTCGAAGTTAATATGACACACTACTCTGTTGGGGATCGGTATTCCAGTATAATCGTACAACATTCAGCGGAGCACTTACGAATGTATAATCGTGCGTCTTAGCACAGCTATTTAATTGTAACATCCGATAACACTATGCCTAATAACATGTATACAACCCAGGAACTGACAGATATGGTTGAAGCGTTTATTCTGGAAGGCAAGAATGCCCACAGAGCTACGGAGGTGTGTAGACGGAGATATCCAGATTGTTTGGAACCGCATTCCACTATAATGTACAGATTGTAACACAGGTTTTCAAGAATAAGGTTTGACCAACTCACCATCTCGCCACCCAAGTCAACCTCCCACCCCTACCCTTGACATGGAGTTTGACTTCTATTGTATACACGGAACACCCAACAACCTACTTCGGCAGACAGGCGGTACGGTGCATTCTACATATATACAACATATTTTTTTCATTACAGAGCACCACATTGTCACGGTCTGCATCCGGCGGATGCCGACGTTGGTTGCGTTTCGTAGTCCCAAATGTTGTTCCATGTTTGATCAATAAACTTGTCGGCAGCTCCGTATTTTTGTGGACGGATGAGGCCAGGTTTACTACCAATATTGGCACGATTAATGGGTGGAATTATCGGTAACTGGACGAGGGCAAAAAATGAAACAACCGCATATCACCTACAGCACGCGACACCAGGTAGTTTACTCCATTAATGTGTAGTGTGAACTGCTAGATAATATACTGATCGGGCCGGACATTTACCATAGAAACCTAGATAGCGAATGAAATCAAGAATTTATGGACACTACTTTGTCAGACCTTCCTCGTGACGTACCATTACAGACACGTCAAAATTTGTACTACCAGCATGAAGGATGCCCAGCACATACAGCAAGGGCTGTGCAACATCATCTAAACGTAACACACCCCGGTAGGTGGATAGGAACATGGGTCCTATTCCGTGGCCTCCTAGATCACCGGACCTTACTCAACTGGAGTATTACCTGTGGGGCTAACTGAAGAATCGTGTCTACGGGGTGGGTACACAACACCGATAGCACCAGTTAATTACCTCTTAAGTCGAATCACTCAGCTTGTCGATAGTTGACTCCGCAAGATATCACATTGGCAACATGACAAGGGTGGATCAGAACGCGCTGAACTTTTGCGTATGGATAAGACAGACATTTTCGCGCACCGCGTATAGATGTATACATGCAATATACATGAAAGAATGTACTACATAATTTTTTTTTGAAGGTCCACCAGCGGTTACAGGAAGGATTTTCTCATTCTATAACCGAAAATACTTATGTATGGACTGTATATAAACGGATGTGTTACAGAGTTATAAATCATTTCTGTATATAATCATAACTGTTTCCATCGTAACTACTATTAATAGTACCTAATATGATAACGTACGCTGTTAAGTATCTGGGGGGTTTCGGCTTAAATTTCACGCTGTTCTAACTATTACAACTAACATTTGTTGGTAACTATTACGGCAGCAGCACGTATTTTCCGCGTGTATTGGGAAGAAGTTTAACTAAACCCATTGTGAATCGAGATGATGTCTCTACGACCCTATAATAATTTTTTGCATAAATACAATTTAATATTACGAACCACAACGGTTTATTGAAATTCGAAGGTTCATGAGCAATTTCGCATACAGAGACCCTCTTTTATTCCTACAAGTTTCTAAATAATTGACATCATCTACGCGAAAATTTCGTTGTTGCACAGTTAGCTGAGACCACACACCCACGCACACAGACCACACACACCTACAACACATACATGCCACACATATAACTATATATAATATATATAATATATATATATTATATATAATTTTATAATAATATATATAATATATATATATATAGTATATATATATATATATATATAATATATATAATATATATATAGTAATTATATTTATATATATATATAATATATATTATATATATAACTTTATATTTTATTATATATATATTATTATTTATATATATAATATATATATATATTATACTATATATGAGACTGTTTGTGATATAGTAAAGATGGGCTCATTTTTTGAATTTAAAAAAAAAAATAATAAATAGTAAAAAATTAAAAAATTGCTAGAGCATTAATAAATAGCAATTTATAGCAACATCTAGATGCTAAATGAATGTATGGCACAATTGGGACGCGGCTAATGATGCATAGTTTTACTACGGGAAACTTCCTCCCGTACCCCCACCGACGACCGCGATGGCTGGAAATCATAAAAATAATATCTTTATTCCTTTTGTACAAAAGTATTATATGCATATATATTTTTACACCAAATTGAGCTCTGGCAGTCATTAGTCCCGTGATATATGAAAAATTTGCCAGTACAACTTTTTTTCGCAGGCTCATTTTTCTAAATTTATTTTAAAACTGTTCGTTTACTAAGCTCGGATCATTTACAAACTAAACACATTTCTTTATAAGATTTAAGTTTCACTGAAAATCAGTGCGTACAATCAAAGCTTGGTGTCTCATATTGGTAATTTCGTCCATAGTTATAAATATATGATATTTGGAGGCCTACTTTTTTCATATAACAATTTAAAAAAAAAAAGTTTCTACCCACAGAATATTAATAAGTACATTTTTTCATAACTATCTATTAAAAAAAAAAAAAATAAATAAAAATAAAAAAAACATTCCTATAAACAAGATGGCATGATACACGCAAACCATGTACCGAATAAAAGTTACGATGTTTTTTCGTACCGGTAAGAACAAAAATTTGATTTTTGGGCGATACCGTTACATCGGTACTCATTTTGCAAACAGTCGTTGGGCGATACCGGGTATCGGTACAAAAAGTAATCGCCGATACATGTACGCCGGTAATGAACCGCGGTACGCTGCCCATCTCTGTATTATATACATATATATATATATAATATATCTATATTATATATCATTATAATTATATATATAATATATATATTATATTTCATATATTATATATTATATTATATATATTATATATATAGTCGCATGAACAAGAACCCCCGGGTTCGAATTCCGCTAGGTTCCGGATACCATCTAGGTAGAAATTACCTAGAGAAGTTCCCGCCCTTGAAAAGGGCATGTGCCGTGAAGGTGTGAACTTTTTATATATAATAATATATATATAATATATAATATATATTACTATATATATATATAATATATATATATATTATATATATATATATATATATTATATATATATATATATAATATCAGGCGCGGCTCGGTCCGTAAAACAAATTTGGTAGTCTTTGCATTTTGCATTTTATACTCACACACATATACTACTACAATGACAACGCATATATTATATATATATATATATTATATATATCATATATATTATATATATATAATATATATAATATATATATATATATATATAATATATATATACATATATAATATATATTATATATATATATATATATATATATAATATGTGGTGTGTGTGTGTGACGCGTGGAGTGCGGGTGTGTTTTTAAAAAAGAGAGCATTGATGACCGTAAAGTATTAATCTAGAAAAATTAAAAAAAATTTACAATTATTTTAAAAAAGTTGTGTAACTTAACCTTTACAATTTTATTTAAAAAGATAAAGGGAAATTAAGAATGTCATGGTCTTTATATTCAAGCTACTTCTTTAATCTTGTATGCCCCATAATAAAGTCTTTGCGCCATAATAAATTCTTTCTCCGATCGAAAGCATTGCTAAAGCGGGAAAGTCTTTCTTGCCACATGGTGTTTGGGAACACCACACACCTAGGGCTGGGGGGGGTGGCGACA
>JABUQX010044214.1:0-5000 GCA_015478945.1 Trachelipus rathkii | reverse complement strand
CAGACAATTACAACACGCTCCCTTTCCCGACCCCACGTACTCCCATCATTAAACCCATCCACACCCACCTTAACTCAAAGAACGACCTTCTTATCTCCAAATAACATTATACTACAGGCACGCTCGCCAGAAATATCCCCACAGAACAAACTTTGGATTGTCAAACCAGAGTAATGTTGCCCCGTTTACCCTCTGGGCACCTTCAGTCCCTTTAAGAAAATAACTATAAAATTCATAACGCTCCTTCCCTTCACTGTCAATGATGTCCCTCCCAGACAACTGACGACACAGGACATCTCCTGCTAGACTCCTAGGATCTAACAGACATTAAAAATAGTTTTGACGCCTTTTTTCTGACGGATCTCTGGGTGCGGCCTGCTGTGGTGGCACAATATCTCGTGGAGGAGCAACCAAGTAAGAAAGGGAATATATATATATATATATATATATATATATATATATATATATATATATATATATATATATATATATATATATATATATATACCACTATATATACTCTTTATATATATCAAGTTACTTAACGGCCACACGGAACGGGAGATCGGATATATATATATATATATATATATATATATATATATATATGTCTCTCTCCCCACACACATCTCATCCAGAGAGTCATATATATATATATATATATATATATATATATATATATATATATATATATATATACTCGTCTGCCCCAAAAGTAAATTTACTGAATATCCATGAACGACTGAGTAATGTAGCTCCTCCGTGAACGTATACGAGTGGGTAGCTAGTTACCTAGGCTACATATGCATACCAGTTTCAACCAGATTTATAAAGTCGGTCTTGCACTACATCTGTTTATGTATGGGCGTGCGTTCTGATCCTCGTTACGTTTTTGCACTACATCTTTTTGTGTATGGGCGTGTTTTCTATCCTCGTTACGTTTTTGCGATGCAGGCAAATATTGAACAGGGGCACGCTATCAAATTCTGTGTGAAACATAACAAGTATGCCACTGATACATTTGCTTCTTTAAACAAAGCTTATGGGGATGCCACTCTATCGAGAACTATGGTTTTTAAGTGGTACAAAGCTTTCAAAGAGGGCCGAGAAAATGTTGAAAACGACCCTCGTTGTGGAAGACCAATATCGTCAACAAACGATGAAAATGTGGAAGTTGTTAGAGCTGTGATGGAGAGAGACCGCCGGTTCGGTGTCAAGTGATTGCAGAAGAAATTTACTAATGTCCCCATTCCACAATTGCTGGAATTTTTAACTGAGTTTCTAATGCCACACATGGTCCCTATACCCATTAGTGACTTCATTGGTTGCCTAAAAATTTGTAGCACAATTTTTTGTATATATATATATACCGCCAAATATTTGGAACAAGCATGGGAGGTAGCTTGAGCCCTATCATGGCTAATATATATATGGAATTTTTTGAAACAAGGCTCCTTCCGCGAGCTCCCCTTTATTCACAAGTTTTTACATGGAAGAGGTATGTGGATGACGTTATTGCGGTTGTACCTTCCTGTTTTTCAGTTGAACAATTTCTCATTCAAATTAATGATTTAACTCCTACAATTTCTTTTACTTTTGAAAGACAAATAGAAGGACACATTCCTTTTTTAGATTTAAAAATATTACAAACAGGAACCCAATTATCTTATAAAGTTTATCGCAAGCCAACCCATACAAACCAGCTTCTTCATTATTTTTCCTTCCATCCCCTTTATATTAAAAAGAATATTGTGTATAATATGTTTCTCAGAGCATATCATTATTGCGATCCAACATTCCTACAACAAGAAATTAATTTTATTTATCATACTTTCGAAAAACTGGCCTATCCCCATTTATTAATTAAACAAAAGCAAAAGCATGCCTATCTAAACTTTATTGGTTTGAGAGAAAATTCCCCTGCTAATTTTGAAAATACTAAAGTTGTACCTTTTTCCCCACAACTTCTTGAGCTTAAATTTATGTTTAATCACCTATTTAATATTAATATGGTTTTCAGTTTCCCGGAAACTGTGTCACGACTTTTGATTAATAATAACACTACCAAGCGTGAAATGGCAGGAGGGGTATATAAAATACCCTGTCTTGTGTGCAGTGATTCCTATTATGGAGAAACTCTTAAAACTCTAAAAATTAGAAAAGAGCAACATAAGGGAGAAGTTAGAAGAGGCAATGTAAGTAATGCATTATTTAAACATTTCTCCGAAAAAGAACATGATATTAATTGGGAAGAGGCTGCTTTTGTGTTTTTATCAAAAGAAAAAGGTTTGAATCAGATGATAGAAGCTTATTTCATTTCTAGTGAAGACAATTTTAATGTGTCAGAAGGTTTTTTTAACTTTGATCCTGTCACAAAAAGATTTATAGCAGAAAAAGGAAAAAATGTATTTTTGAAATAAAAATTGGATGAGAAGAAGAAGGAAGTGTGACGTCATTTTGCCTTTTCCCACGTGTATTTTAGTTTTTACCTTGTTAAAATAATAAAGAAAAAATTTTCAGTTCCGAAGAGGAAACCAGGAAATTAGGTTTCGAAACGTCAACTCATCCCCAAAAGTTAAATTTTCCTTTTTCATAGAAAGTTTTAAATGGTTTTAAAAATCTTGTAATTTTTATATATAGAGTTTGAGTGCTAATTTAAGAACTCTTTAAATGAAAACTTTTGATATATATATATATATATATATATATATATAATATTATATATATATATATATATATATATATATATATATATATATATATATATATATTCATATATTATATATATGTATATATATATATATAGCATATATATATATACTATATATATATATATATATATACTATATATATATATATATAGTGGCAGGTGTTGGGAGTTCTCTTCTTCTTGTTCCTCGACTACACGGGTTTCGGCTGAGATTCTTTTGAACTTTCTTGTAATGACTTCCGCATTACGTTAAGAACCTTAAATAGACACCTGCTACCAGTAGTGGCCAGGAGAGGGATATTCGCCCACTCTTTTACCCATCTTACCTTGGCCTTTTGGCCTACTTTTACCCCACCCTAAAAATTTGGGCAAACCGTATTTTTAGCCCAATTTTTACCTGACCTGACCTTTTTGGGCCTTGGCCTTTTTGGGCCTTTACCTTTTGGGGCTTTACCCAGCACGGGCCTTTACCCTTTTGGGACTTTACCTTTTTCGACCAACCCCTTTCGTCTTCCATGGGTCAATTTTGGCCCCCATTTGAGAACCCTAATTTTTTGAGAACCCTAATTTTTGAGAACCCTAATTTTTGAGAACCCTAATTTTTTGAGAACCTAATTTTTGAGAACCCTAATTTTTTGGCGACCCTAATTTTGGCAACCCTAATTTTTGGCAGCCCTAATTTTAGCACCCTTTCGAAGAAAGGGTGCTCACTCTTAAAATCAATAACTCGTTGTACGTATTACCACGCCCCTATTTTCGACCGTGGGCCATTTTTGCCCACGGTGATTTTTGATCTTCCTTTAGGGCTTAGCCCTATTTTGATGTCTTTGCCTTGTTTGACCACCTTGCCAGATACCATGGGTCAATTTTGGCCCACGGTAATTTTAGCTACCCTTTGGTCTTCCATGGGTCAATTTTGGCCCACGATTTTTCGACCAACCCTTTGGTATTCCATGGGTCAATTTTGACCCACGGTAATTTTGTTGATCTTCCTTTAGGGGCTTAGCCCTATTTTTTGATCTTTACCTTGTTTGACCATGATATTTCGGTTTTTACCTTGCCATATACCGTAGTGGGTCAAATTTGACCCACAGTAATTTTTGTCCTTCCTTTAGGGACTTAGCCCGTTTTGATGTCTTTTACCTTGTTTGACCATGATGTTTAGCTTTTAGGCACTTACAGTATACCATGGTTATTTTTGACCCACGCTAACTGATGGCTTTGATGGTTCCCAATCAACGTAAGGAGTATCTAGTGATGTTCTATTAGTGTTCTATGAGTATTAGATGAGTGCCAGGTGAGTGCCAGGTGAGTGCCAAGTGAGTGCCAATGAGTGCCAATGAGTGCCAAGTGAGTGCCACATAGTGCCAAGTGAGTGCCATATAGTGCCAAGTGAGTGCCACATAGTGCCAACTGAGTGCCACTTTTTTTCAAGCCTTTTCTAGCCTCCCTGAGCCTAGAATAGCCTAATATGGGTGTCTACCCCTAGGTAATAGGGTATGAGGAATCGATTGGTGTATATAATCTGCTAGAAGTCTTCCTACTATGGTGGTATTTTTATAACACTTATAATCACTTACACTCTCCATAGACACTTACATTAAACCATATACACTTACACTCACACCCACACACAGATACACTTACACTTACACTCACACACTCGATATTTTGATGCCTCAACTTTGATGCCTCAACTTTGATGCCTCAGCATTGATGCCTCAGCATTAATGCCTCAGCATTGTGCCTCAGCATTGATGCCTCAACTCTGAAGGTTCATCTTTTGCGATGACTCATCTTTGATGACATCATCTTTGATACCATCTATATTGATGATTCATCTTTGATGAAATCACCTTTGATGGCTCATCTCTTCCCACATCATAGAACAGAGTTAATATTAATGTCCTCCCAAGTTCATAAGCTGCCCACCAGGGCGCAGCAAGCCCCCCTCCCTGCAAAGGATGGAGGCCCCGCACCCACAGGTGCGACCCGCCGCGCGAATGAAAAATATATATACTATAAGTCATTCATTTTTATTTCATACTTAAACATTTCAAAGAATTTCGTTTCAAATATACCACATCATTCATTTTATTTCATACTTAAACATTTTTATTAAAATCATTTTCGCGAACCTAAAACTGTAACTCATTACAGACCTATTATTTAACACATATATTTATTAACATTATTTTTACTTAATACTTTCTACTTAATACTTTTTAATTTATAAATTTTTAAAAATTGTATGTAAGAAGAAAAAAATTCAGAGTGTCTGATATATAAA
>JABUQX010044213.1:15000-17679 GCA_015478945.1 Trachelipus rathkii | reverse complement strand
TACTGTGTGGCGAATCTGAAGAGAAGGTTTGAGAGGATTGTAGAGAGATTTTGGCAGGGTATGTAAAAGGAGGGGTTTGAAAGTAAAACGTAGATAAGAGTAAGGTTATGACTGTGAGTGAGGTCAATTCTCGGTGTGAAGTTTGATAGATGGTGAGCAGTTGGAACAAGTATCTGAGTTTAAATATTTAGGGTATGTGTTGGATGAGAAGGGAACGGATGATGCAGAGTGTAGTAGGAAAGTTGTGAATGGCAGGAAGGTTGCTGGTGCAATTAAATCGTTGGTGGAATGTAAAGGGACTTAAGTTCTTGAGTGCGCTGGTCTTACATGAGTGTGCTAGGGTCTTACATGAGGGTACGTTTTTACCTATGGTCTGGAATAAGAAATATAGAACTAAAATACAATGTGCTCATATGAACAATCTAGGAGCATGCTAGGTGTGAGAAGAATTGATAAAATGAGGAATGAACGTATTAGAGAGTTGTGTGGTGTGAAGAAAGGGGTAAATGAGAGAATAAATGAAAGTATGTTGAGATGGTTTGGTCATGTGGAAAGGATGAATGATCAGTCGGTTGGTTAAGCGGATGTATAGTGGTTAGTGTTGGAATTAAAAAAAAACCGTTCGTTTTTTTTAAAAAAAAAACAGTTTTTTTTTAAAAAAGACCAAAGGCCCAAAATTTTTGTTTTTTTTTTTTAAAATTACTTTTTTTTTTTCATATATAAAGTCTTTTTAGGGTATTTTAGCATTAAATACAGTAAATACAATATGTTAAGAGAGGTATGCAATATATAAAGTAGATTTTATTACTTAGTAAAGTTTTATTTGTGCTCTAGGGCATATAATTATTACATTTCAACATGTCTGAATTATTATTATTAAATTATTATTATTATTATTATTAATTTTATTATTATTATTTAATTATTATTATTATTAATTATTATTATATATATATATATATATATATATATATATATATATTATATATATATATATATATATATATAATATATATATAATATATATATATATATATATATATATATATATATATATATATATATATATATATATATATATATATATATATTATATTATATAATATTATATATATATATATAAGTAAATTACAACATCTCCCTTTTTCTCCCCAAGACTGGTGGTAAGGTGCGTAAGAAGCATCGAAAAGAAAAGCCGTAGAAGAATATGACAAAAGGCGAAAAGAAAGCCTCAGCTTACCCCTCCCCCTTCTGTACCATTACTTAGTAAGGACTCGTCATACAGTCCAGAAAATCGCACCCTATAGGCTTCACGGACTGCGACGGCACCCCTCACTATGGTAAATCGTCGTGTAAGTGTTTTTTATCCCTTGGCCCAGGTGGGCCACAACCATACCCCTCACAAAACCCGCCATTCTCTCTATTATGCACCTTTATTCTCGCCTCTGCCAAACTCACATTTCCTCTCCTTCAGACATCGTTTACTGACTTCAATCCAACTTTTTCTTCGATCTCCCAGCCGGCCGGTTTTCAACACACTCGCCACTATATATCCTCCGCTTAAAAAACGACTATCAATCATCCTTTTCACATGATGACCAAACCATCTCAACATATTTTCCATTTATTCTCTCGTTTACCCATTTTTTCACACCACCCAACTCTCTAATATGTTCATTCCTCATTTTACTAATTCTTCTCACACCTAGCAATCCCCCTAAGATCTGTCCATCTGAACACATTGACTTTAGATTATACTTCTTATTCCAGAAACCATAGTATCACTACTAATAACAATAAGCACAGGTAAAACACATAGCGTCATGTAAGAACCCTTGCACTCTGAAAGACTTAGTCCCTATACATTCACCACGATTTTATTGCACCAGCCACCTTCTTGCCATCCACATATATCCTAAATATTTAACTCAGACACTTGTTCCAGCTGCTCACCATCTACATAACCATTTCACACTGAGGACTGTCCTCACTCACAACCATAACCTTACTCTTATCTAGGTTTACTTTAAACTCCTCCTTTTACACACCGTGCCAAATCATCCGCATATAATCAGCGTAGGGGGGGGGACCTTCCCTCACTACCATCATTCAAACAGCGCCGCCCGCCGCGCGCCCCAATTTCCTGTCCACGCCCAACCTTCAATTCTTTCATAACACCATCCATATACAAATTGAATAACCAACAAGACATAACAAAACCCTGCCTCACTCCGCTATTAATACTAAACATATCACTTTGACACCATTTATTCTACACACGCCTCAACTAAACGTCAATAAATTCTTTTGATTCCATCAGAAGTCTACCACCAACACCTTATATCACTAACATCTCCAATAGAGCTTCCCTATTAAACCTATCAATACCCCTTGTTGAAATCGCATAAAACTTAAATACAATTTATTCTATTCTCCTCATTTTCTCTATCATTTGCTTCAATGTAAAGATCTGTCCACACATCTCTACTACTCCTGACGCCACCCTTGTTCCTTCACCAATCAGTCCTTTCAGTCACTCGGCGCACACTCTTTCGACCAAAATACCACATATTCTTCCCTACAACTCAATAAACTAATTCCCTTATAATTTCTACAGTTTCCTTTATCTCCTTTACCCTTATATAAGGGTACTATTACGCTCTCCTCCAATCTCGGAAC
>JABUQX010044213.1:0-2500 GCA_015478945.1 Trachelipus rathkii | reverse complement strand
TATTATTATTATTTATATATATTATATATATATATATAATATATATATATATATATATATATATATATATATATATATATATATATATATATAATATAGTATATATAATAATATATATATATATATATATTATATAATATATATATAATATATACCCAGATATATATTATATTCTCATCTACCTTTTTCTCGCCAAGACTTGGTGGTAAGGCTGGCGTAAACAAGCCCATCAGAAAAGAAAAGCAGTAGAAAGAATATGCAAAAAGTCGAAAAGAAAAGCCCAGCCTTACCTCCCCGTCTGTTCCATTAATTAGTAAGACCTCGTCGCAGTCAGAAAATTCCACCCTAGAGCCTTCACGGGACTGCGACGGACCCTTACTATGGTAAATCGTCAGTGTAAAGGTTCATCCCTTGACCCAGGTGGGCCACGACCATACCCCCTCACAAAACCCCGCCACTCTCTCTTATTCACCTTTATTCTCGCATCTGCCAAACTCAATTTCTCTCCTCAGACATTCGTTACTGAACTCAATCCACTTTTTCTTCGATTCCCAGCACACTCACTTTTCAACCCACTCGCCACTATACATCTGCTTAAAACCGACTATCATTTCATCCTTTCCACATGACCAAACCATCTTCAACATTACTTTCATTTATTTCTCTTGTTTACCCTTTCTTCACCACCACACAAGCTACTCTAATATGTTTCATTTCCTCATGTTTTATTTCAATTCTTCTCACACCTTACGGTATGCCCCTAAGATTGTCCATCTGAACCACATTGAACTTAGAATCTATAACTTCTTTAGTTCAAAAAGATCATAGTCTCAGCTACTATACGAATAACACAAGGTAACACATAAGCCGTTCATGCTAAGACCCTAGCGCACTAAAAACTTTATTCCCTTTACATTCACCAACGATTAATTGCACCAGCCACCTTCCTGCCATTCACAACTTTCCTTACTAAACTCTGCATCATCCGTTCCCTTGCTCACCAACATATACCCTAAAATTTAAACTCAGCACACTTGTTCCAAGCTGCTCACATCTACATAACTTCACACTGAGGACTGTCCTCACTCACAACCATAACCTAAACCTTATCTACCTTTACTTTCAAACCCCTCCTTTTACACACGCTGCCAAATCTCTCTACCAATTTCCTCTTCAACTTCTCAGATTCGCACACAAAACCAAATCAATCCGCATATAATAGGTTAGGGCACCCTCCATCATTCTCCAATCATTCTAACACCATTTCTGGTCACACCCACCTTCAATTCTTTCATAACCCCATCCATATACAAATTGAATAACCAAGGAGACATAACACAACCCTGCCTCACTCCGCTATTAATACTAAACCAATCACTTTTGACACCATTTATTCTTACACACGCCTCACTATCGTCATACATACTTTTGATTCCATTCAGAAGCCTATCACCAACACTAAATATCACTAACACCTGCCATAAGACCTTCCCTATTAATCTAATCATACGCCTGTGCAAATCCATAAAACCTAAATAACAAATTAATCTTCCTCTCTTTCTCATTTTCTCTATGTCATTGCTTCAATGTTAAAATTTGATCCACACATCCTTTACCACTCCTAAAACGCACCTTGTTCTTCACAATCAGTCCTTCAGTCACTCTGCGCACTCTTTCGACCAAAACACCAGCATATATCTTCCCTACAACACTCAATAAACTAAATACCCTATAATTTCTACAGTTCCCCTTTTCTCCCTTACCCTTATATAAGGGTACTATTACCGCTCTCCCCAATCCCTTGGAACTATACCCTCCATAAACGATTTATTACACAACTTCAAGATCCAATCAATCAACATCTTGCCTCCATTCTTGATCATTTCACCAGTAATTTCATCTATACCTGCAGATTTACCATTCTTCAACTTTCTCACTGTACCCATTACCTCCTCTTTTGCTAATAACACTCATCCCCAAAATACCTATTCCTTCTTGCACCATCAAACCCACACACATTCACTATCACCTCTTCATTACTGTTAATATTGTGCAGATTTTCGAAGTGTTCATTATTTCCACACTCCACTCACATCCATTTCATCTTTCCAAAAACACCATCCCTATTCATAATTCTAAGCAGGTTCCCCTTATTCTAATTCTTAACCTTTCGCCCTTCCTTCCAGAAGATCTTAACCTAAATTTGCCTTTGTATGTCCCTATTCATCCTCCTTCCAGAACTGTTCCATATTACCTCTTCTTTTCTCTTACGTTTGCATCTTTTAGCATTCCTTTTTCCTCCTTATATAATTTCCAAACATCTTTCATTTGAAACTTCATCATTTGCTTTTAGTATCATATAAACCACGCTTCTTTTTTTTACTTTTAACCGCTTGAATCACCTCTTCATTCCACCACTCACTGATAACATTTTACCTCCTACTTTAGCACACCCACATTCTTCTTTTGCACTCTTAAACAATTGCATTTCATCTCTCTC
>JABUQX010044212.1:0-33720 GCA_015478945.1 Trachelipus rathkii | reverse complement strand
CTGAACAATATGTAGTGGGTGGTTCAATAATATCTATTTCATACTATTGATACTTTATAAGAATATTGAGTGTTAGTGTTGAAGTTAGTGTTATATATGAGCTGGGGGCATATCTTAAAATTATAAAAGAATAAGTTCAAAATTTATATATATTTTTTTAACTCTATAATTCCATAATATTTGGTGGAGCTAAGAAAGTAAGGATGGTAATCTTCCATTAGCCTAATTAAATATAAGTCACCCTAAGCGCTAGAAATCAAGGTGGAGTTAAAACAAAAACTTAAAAAAGTAAAGCTAATGAAAGTAAAACTGTAGCATGTATTGTGATATAATATATATATATTATATACTACGTGTTATATATATATATATATATATATATATATATATTATATATTAGTGATGTAGTATGTATGTATATAATATATGTATATATATATATATAATGACTATTATATATAATATGATATTAATAATATAACTAAATATAATATATATTGATTATTATTTATTTATTATATATTTATTTATAATATAATTTGAGTTTATATATTATAATTTAGTTATTATGTGGAGGAGGGTTTTTTACCATAAAAATGAGTAATATCATTTATACATTCAATTTTTAGTGGCTGAACTCTTAAACAGAACAATTTTTCACTATAGGGTTTTTTCTTTCCCTATTTTTTTTTTTATTTTTTTTAGTAAATATCCTAATTAAACTATTCTCTCATTATTTCTTCACATCGAGGATATATTATTAATAAAATGGGATCATTTAAGTAATTTGAAATTAATAATGAAAAAAAGTTTTTCTATACAGACAAAATTTACAACAATAAGGTCGAATTAAATTCTTCACCTGGTGAGTCAATATATATATAATCAATTGCATAATACATGTATTTATTTGTATCATACTTTTCTCATAATTGCATAAATTGGTATTACAGTAATTAAGTACATGCAGCATTTGAAACGGTGACATCAGAATCTCTCTCTCTCTCTCTCTGCTTCTCTCCTCCCTCCCTATTTCTCACTCTTTTTATCTTGCTCCTCTCGCTCTCCCTCTTCACTCCATGTGCCCTCTCTCCCTCACTCTTTCATTCTGTCCATTCCCACCCCATTTATTTATATATCCTCTTGAAATTTCCGCCACTCCCTCTCTCACCCTCCAAAAAAAATTGATTTCTCTATTCCTCTTTCCTCTAATTATCTTATTCGATAAGAAGTTGCAAACCTCTGCCCAAAAACAGCGCCCGCCTACACCTCTTTCTTGCATCCTCCCATAATATTCCTACCTAAATTCGCGACACCCAATTTCCCTACCCGAAATCTCACATATAAAACTAGTACCCCCTATTGCCACATCAGCAACCCTAACCTCCTACTAATTTGGAATAGTTCTTGCACCGACTACACCCCCTATCTCTACTTCCTATACATCCTTTACTCTTTTATCCACCAAAAAAGTTGATTTCTGAAATCTCCCTACTCCGCCAACCCAATCTCCATTAAAACCATCATATACGGAGTCTAAATGCGCTAAAGTAGACTTCCCTCCTAGCTTCCATCTTGCTCGCAAATTCTCACTACCACATCCGAAATCTAAAGCCATAAACAATTCATTTAAAGAAACCCGCGATATTGACCCCTATCTGTTTAAAACAATTTTTTACACTCATTGCTCCTCTCGTCCATCCATTTAAATCCCTTTAAAGCCCCTTCAAACTCATTCTCCCCAGACCTTTCACATTCTCAACCAACAACCTCATCACTACAAGTCGTCCCCTTCGCTACTCACCCCTTCCACGTAATAACCCCAACCCTAACCTAACCTACCTACTCACCTATTCTATAATCCTATCTCTCCTTCCTTTAACGTAGGCTAACGCGCCCGCAACAAGTAAGCCGCAAATCTCTAAGAACGCCGCACTCACTCTTCAAGTAATTACTTGAACCAACTTTTTCGCTGGACCTAGCATTCATAACCCCGCACGTTTTATCTACACAACGTACCATACATAAACACCGTACTTCTGAGTACTAACTAGATTTGTACTCTAAATACATAACTTTTATCTTAATACTTTTCTATTATGTGATAGACCTCCTACTAATAATACTTCCCCTTTATCTAATATAACATCATTTCATCCTCAGACCATCTCAAATAAGCCTACTCTATTACCTATTATTCGGACTCTTTATTCCTTTTAACCTGTTAACTATCTTTTATTCCTGCACATTTTATATCTATCTCTCAATTATTCTATTATATTAAAATTATTATTATCCCTTCTTATATGCCTTTAATTCAAACTTCCATCCTTCAACATAATATAAGTATCTAATAATAATAAATATTCTTTAATTAATGTCTGTTATAAATATATCTAATCTCCCTCCTAATTCTCTAATAATTGCTCTAATACTCTATCTTACTCTCTATCACTTCATTCCTTTTCTCATAACCATAATGTACATACACTACCACTCCATATAACTCACCCACTACTACCAATACACATTTTTGAATTCAATTGAATTATTATTTTTAATTATATTTAATCTATAATTTATTTTATTTTAATTAATTATTATATTATATTATATTAATTAACTTATTTAATTTAATTTTATTTAATTATGATTCATTACCTTAAAATTTCAGCTCCACTACTTTATTCCTTATCTTTTTAGTGTAGTTTCGTATTTCACCCCATTTGGACGGCATTTTTAAATAATAAAACCTGGTCACCTAGGATTTTTAATCCGCGCATAATTTTATATATAATATTTGGGAAATATCGAGTCTGGCGTGATCGTTCTACAAGCTTTGTGAATGAGTTATCCGAATAAAACCATCTCATGTGACGTTAATACTTTTCACGTAAACATTACGTGTGTGCGATTCATGAATTTAACTTGTAGTATTTTATCCCCTTTGTGACCCAAGTTTGCGCCTCAAACTCATGATTATTAATCTTAATTATCACATTTATTATTGAATATAATAAGTAAAAATGTATATACCTTTCAACTAATGGTGTGTATCAAACCAATTATATTAATTACTAAATACACGCTAGCTATATATTATATATTATTATATAAATAATATTATATATTAATATATACTTATATTATTAATATTAATTCAATATATACTATATATTAATAATATTATATACTATATATATATTAATAATGTAATATTAATTATAATAATATTATAATTATAATATAAATAAGTAATATGTATATATATATATATATATTACTATATAATAAATATATAATAATATATATATTATATTAATATAATATATAATTATATATATATATAATATATAAAATATATATAACGATTTAGATATATAATTATATATTATAATATATATATAATTAATATATATATTTATATTAATAATAATACTTCAAAATAGTATATATATTAATTAATTATTATAAAATTATAATTATTATATATATATATATATATATACTATATATATAATATGTATTAATAGAAATATATATATAATATATAATATAATATATATTATATATATAATATAAATAATAATATATATATAAATATTATTTAAGTATATCATTACTATATATAATATATATATATTAAATAGGATTAAAAATCTTGAAAAATAAAAATTTTATGCAATGTTATTGTGAAATTATATATATAGTTAAGACTATTTATTTTCTTCGTAGCATTTAATGTAATATTAAGCTGTGGTTGAAAAAAACAACATTCGGCTTCATTATTTTTATTAAAAAAGGGGGTTAATAGCTTTACTTGGATCCCAACCAAATGTCGATGAATTCAGACTTTGAAATTAAGATTTGCACTCAGAGTTGGAGTCATTCAATCTGTTTAATTATGAGTCGGAATTGGTGCCGGAGTTCAAGTCGGATTCGGATTCGGATTCGGAGTAGAAGTCGGAAAGTCGGAAGCACATTGGAAACTGATAACAGATTATTAGTTTTGAAACTGCTTTAATAACCTGCTTTTTAAAGGCACCATTTCATTGCACATAGACAAACTCTACAGCACACTACTTCAAACTACACCACACACATACACTTCACCATACATAAACCACGCTACACACATTAACATTACATTACAAATAAACTACATCACATCTCACTCAACGCACAGTACACAATACTATGCCATACCCACTCACGAACAAACACCCACTTACACTCACTACACCACATTACACCCCACACACGCATTCCCAAAGTGTTTACACTTAGATTTGAATAATAAGTACGAAGCAGCCGGTTTAACTAAAATTTTAGCATTTACAAAAAAGTATTTAAGATATGCAGATACTTACTTTATTGCATTTTTATTTGTAAGAAAATCTGTTCTCCTCTTTCTTTGTAATCACACACACACAAATACACACATACACACATACACACATGAATATGTAACATAGACATTCCAACCCGGTAACGTACATAAATTCCTCTATTTGCACACAATAATGTGTCACTAGCTTTATTACACATGCTATGTAAATTTAAAGTTGTGTACGCGCAAATTTCAAAAGGTAAAAATATTAATTTTTATATACTTACATGTGTGCACACTAAACCCTAAATAGATTTATGTAAGTAAATCGAAAATAATTATCTCCCATTTCTCCTGTAAAATAGTAAAAATCCGAAAGAATTAATGCAATTCCCATTCCTTTATTTTTTAACCTGTGAGAAGTTAGACTTCATTATTATTACCCTTATCATTATTATATTAATAATTCACTTGGAAGATATCTATTTTTGTTTAATTTACGTGGGATAATAGGGTAATGTAATTAATTTGTATATAATTATAACGTCTTCATTACTAAGTAGAAACTTTTAATTGAGTTATTAATTAATTAATTAATTATATTTATATATATATATAATATTATATAATTAGTTCTATTAACTTAAATCTGTTTAATTCTAGTCACTAAGATTCTATTTGTTTACATTTAATTAATTATATTTAATTTTTCTAATTTCATATTTTAATTTAATTCCTCATTGGACTTACTTCAATTTCGGACCTATTATAGCACTCTAGATTTTTATTTTTATTTTATTTGTGTGTGTTTATGTATGTTAAAATATATTCAGTTACGAATTAATTATGCGGGATTAAAGTCATACTGAAAATAATTGTAAAATTTAAATGATAGATTATAAACAAGATGATCAATACGCTAATATAGTGTTAGGAAAGTATGTAAACTTTTTATCTAGCCCTTCATGTTTTTTCTAAGTTTATTATTATTTTTAAATTATTATTTTAGCCAAATACATAATTTCCATAGTGAATAAATGTGTTATTAAAAGTCTGAAATTCTTCATTATTAATCTTAAATTATACATTATAATTCAATCATCTAAATAATTCATTATTAATTATTATTACGGAAAATTATTTAATTGTATTACTTAATAATGTTATATTTATTAATTATTTGTAGAGACTCTAATATTTATTTTTATTCTATTTATTATAATATAATTATTTATTGTTCAATTATCACATTATCATCAATGATAAATACGTATTTGTAATTAATATTGATCCTATTATTATTATTATTATTTCTATTAAATTTATATATTTTAATTAATTATAATTAATGTACAATTTATTTTAGATAATTAATTGGTATTATTGAATAAACTGAAAATATCATTTCTTAATTTAATAAAATATATTATTTATAATTTATTGAAAGCAATATATTTTATTATTTTATTTTTCTTCTTCAATGATATTATATATAAGTGGATTTATTTCGTTTGAGGAGTGGGATTTTTTTTCAGTAGTTCGTTATGAAGTGATGTTAATAATATATTTTAAAATAACTGATTAATAAATAATATAAAAATTTATAATATTATAAATAAATACCTATTTTAAATATTTAATTAGTTAAGTAAAAAAGTTATAAACAAATAGGTTTTAGGTCAAGTATTACGAAAGATGTTAGTTAAGCTAACTGTTAAAAAGCTAGAACTAGTTGAAGAGTTAGTGAGTAGTTTAAATTATTCTTTAGATTATTAAATTAATTAAGTAATTAATTTATATTAACATTTATTATATTATTGAATATTTAGAATTATTCTTATTTTTAAATATTTAAGTAGCTTAGTGTTTATTTTATTATTGGTAATATGTAACCGTTGAGAATATGAAACGTAAAATTAGTGCTCTCATTAAATAGTTGTGCTAGTTTTAAGTGCATTGATTGCTAATTACGGATAAAAAGTTGTAAGTATACTAATTAGTAGAATTAGTTATATTATCACTAAATTATCAATTATCTATAAATCGTCCCTTTATTAAAAACTTTTTTGACCGATCGTATACTACTTTATTATGTTCATAAAAGGTTTATTATTCACAATTAGTGCATATAAAAAGATTATTCATATGATTTTAAATAGAACGAATATATATTAAACGTGATAATTAAAAATTGGTTGATGTTGAGAAAAAATCCAGTTTAAATGGTAGAAAAAGCATAAATAGAATAGACAATAGAGTATCTGAAATATTGAATTGAGTAATTGGAAACAAAACCATGTTAAACAACCCCATTGCTAATGAAAGAAGAATTCGTATCGCATTATGAAATAAGAACAGAGACGGGCTTCTGTATCGTCACTTATGAGTCTTCAAAATTAAATTCTCTAAATATAATTTACTTGATCAGAAGAAATAAAAAAATAAAATTTTGAGAATATGTTACTACTAGGTATATATATATATTTATATAATATATATAGAGATAAAAGTATCCTTTTATATGTGGGGTCTATTGGACTGACAATGAAGATAAAGAATAAATATGGTAGTATGAGGGTTTAATGGAGGGAAGAGCCAATTGATGTATATATTAAATTGTTAATGATTTAAGTGAAGATTATTAGTCATTGTCTTGAAAGGTCCATGCAGTTCTCCTTATTTTTGTAATGTTCATAATTAATTCTGCACATTTTTTTTTTACTCTCTATACGCTTCCTATTAGTTTACTTATCTAATCAACAAACAAAACTGATAAAAATTTATAAATCAAAAAAAATTTCTGTGGCAATGAAAATATAGAGCTGACTTACAAGCTTCATACTTGTCAAAAGATGATTAAATTTTGATGGGTATATTTTCAAATAGGAATAAATGTTAACGTTGAAGTTGGGTAACAAAAGAACCATGTAGCCTTCTTCCTGAAACCTCAGTTCTTATTCCACCATGGCTTTTATAACCCATAAATGGTCCATTTACAAAAATAGCACTTGGACTAGGAGGCAAAACTTCCAAGTTAAGGATTATCAAACTAGAGATTAAGAAAGAAATCACTTACAATTACCAAAGTTAAAAAGAGAGATTGATTTTGCCAACCTCTTCACAATGGACAAACCAGAATGACCTACTCATACCATCTAATAGGAAATCACATCTCTAAATACGAGACATCAAAATAAGGGAGCATTCCGTACTACATATTCTTTAAAGATATTGAAAAATATTGAAGCCAAACGTTCCATGTGTCCCATTTTCAATCCTTATTGCAACGAGATTTCTGCTACAGCAGTGAGATTTAAAGATAGAAATTTCTCCATTAAGTTTTTGCTGCAGTCACGTGATGTAAACAAACATTGGAGAGTAAAGCTCTTATATTAATACAATTTATCAACTTTTTATGAATTTAAGTAAGTTTATCCTAAGAAAAGAAACTTAAAACTATATACTATATATATATATATAATATAATATAATATAATATAATATATATAATATAAATATACATTATATAATATTATATATATATATATATTATATATATATATATATATATATATATATACATAATAGATTATATATATTATATAATATATAAAATATTATATATAATTAATATATATATTATATATATAAATATATATTATATATTATTATATATAATATTATATTATATATATACTATAATATACTATAAAAGGCGCTCCTACACATGAGCTTAGCACGGTTATTCTTATAGAAACGTCGACTTCGTCACAAAATTTCGTAAATTACGATTAAATTCTCTTAATTTTGCAGAACATTGGTAATGATTGATATATTATTATAACATAAAATTATGTAATAATTTAAACAAAAATTGATTAAGAATCATCCCAGAATATCTATTTTTCAATCACTATAAAACGTGACGCCGCTCCCGAAAAAGCCGTCAGAAAATTGACAGTATACAAATAAACATTCGTAATTTTATTTTTACAACTGTTTAAAATCTGAATTAATAAACACTCGTTTTATTAAAAAATAAAATTAATATAAATTATTTTATTCTAATGTAACACTTTCGGATAAAATAATTAATCTATTCAAATTCAAATCTGAATTTGAAAAAAATCAATAGCAGTACCCATCCGAATCAATATTAAGTTAAAAGAAAACTGTAAATAGCAACTCACACTATCTAATGTGAACTAATTTTTAAATAGAGATAATATTCAGACAATATCGGGAAAAATATTATTACTATTATTAATACAACGATATATATATATTATTATCTTATATATATATATATATATATTTAGATTTTATATATTAAATATATATAATCATATATAATATATATTATATATATAATATATATTATATATAATAATATAATATATATCATATATTATATATATATTAATTATTATATTTATATATATATAAGGACGAGAGAGAGAGAGAGAGAACGAAACAAGAGTGTAATTACTAGTATCCCAATATTACTTATATAATACTATATATCTTATTATATATATATATATATCATATATATATATATAGTATAATAATATCTATATCTATAAAATAATATATAATTAGATGCTTACATTTTTATGAAACGTAAACCAATCACATCGATAAATTTCTACAATATATTATTAATAATTTATTTTTTATATATAATATACATTTTGTCTATAAAATAATATATATTATAATATATAAATATATATATATATATATATACATATAATAATATATATATATATATTATATATAATATATATATTAATATATATATACTTAATATAATATATATTAGGAAAGTAACCCCGTCCCATGCTTTTAGTTTAGTGAAGCTAGACTAAAGTATTTAGTTTATAAAATATTACCAATTTACTGACTCTCAGCGCGGCCTCCATCCGCATCCATAAGCCCACTTCCGTTACTCTCATAAACCCATCGACAGCTTCACTTCCCATCTCAAGTTACCGACTCAGTATCCATGTGCACTACGAACTCGTCCGAGACACTCCTCCCTGTCCTAACGGGCCTACGTTAACTCTCCGCCTGTAACACGAATCGCTACCATGCTGTTTCTACAATACGATCACATCTCCACACTTTATAAGACTACGTAACACTCCATCAGTATCGCCCAGAACTACTCTATAAGAGTCTCCATATGATATCAGCTCATTAGAATGGGCCGAGGACTCCTATTTTGCCAGATCTTGGTTGCCGAGCTCACCAATCAGACTTTTATTCTACAATCCATGCATACGCGTCACCGTCGTATTTTTACGCCAAATTCTCCAAGCCAGTTTCATCTACGTAGTTTTCGTCTATAGTTTAATTATTTTATAAGCTTCGTTTACTTATTTGCAATTATTATTTAACCACATCTTACTCATCCTATAAGAAAATTAAATACTAAGACGCAGCCCCACCTCTGTCAACTTCTACTCACTATCTTTTTATACATTATGATCTAGACAGTGTGTGTGTGTGATCTCTACAAGTTAAATACTCACTAAACCTGTTAATTATCATTAGATATCCTCAACCTCAATATAACTATGTAGTGCTTTATCTTATCCATAATACGACCTCGCCGCCTACATCGTGTGTGTGTGTGTCTCTCTACATATCCTAATTTTGGCATGCTGCGTATTAATACACGTGTGTGATGACTTACGAGATAGCTACCGAACCGTGTTTATAAAAAATTAAAGAAACCAAGAAAATTCTATATTATATATTGTTGGGTAAAGTAGTTGACGAAGTCAGATCCATTAGTATACTTAAAACTAAAACACTACTTTAGTCTAAGCTTAACATATAACTACAGAATGCATGCAGACGGTACTTATCCTAAATATAGTAATATATAATTATATATTACTATATAATATATATATATAAGTTAAATATTTATTAATAATATAATATTATAATTAATATATATATATGACTATATATATATATTTTAGCCAGCATAGTATATTATAATCTAATAAAATTAAAGTTATGTATTAGTAATTATTGTAGAAAATATTAATTTAATCCCCTAGAATTATACGTTCTTCCATAAAAAAATGTATATGTAAGCCCTTTCCAATGCATTAAGTAGCTAATATAATGAAACATACGCCAGCGCTGCTCTCAAGCATCTTCTTGTTATATATAATATATAATTATCGCGTTGACTTCTATGGATACCTTCGATCATGCTATTATTCAGCCTCAGCATCGTCACACGCGAGTAAACCCTGGCCAGAGGGTCCTCCTTAAATGCCTTACCAGCGCTTTCTTTTTGCTCCGGCTATTTGACCAACACACAACCACCTGTGCATCATTACCATTCCCATTCTCTCCTATCTCGCTTGTGTGCCACTCGAAGTCTTACTGTCCAAACCGCTAAGCTGCCGCCTAAACCACCTACGCGAACAGTTACACTCTCGACTTACGAATCCGATGACTAGCACTCTGCATCACGACAACTTATACATAGAGCTTGCTCTTCTACATCAGCTCTCGCTATAACGACCTTATATCTATATTACCATTGATATCCACAGTATCTTACCTGAACTCTACTCGCCCTATGCGAATTTATAACCCTAACGAACTAAATAATATAGTGCTATTAAGCCCAGCTTTACAATCCATGTGTGATATGCTGTTAGATTTATATATTAATATATTATTTTACATATATATAATACTATATAATATATATATAGTATAAATATATATATTAATTATATATAATAATATATATTATAATAATATAATATATATATATACGTCTATTAATACTTACAACACAAAAAATTATTCACATTAGATATTTGATTATTCTATTTTACAGTTTCTTTTTAAACTTAATGATTCGATGCAGGGAACTGCTATTCATTATTCTTCAAATCAATATTTAGAATTTGAATATTTTAATTTTTTATCGAACATATACATTTACGAATAACTAAATTATATTATTTTTTTTATAAACGAAAGATTATTTAATGTACTGCAAATACAAGATTGTAAAAATAAAATCACCGAAGTGGATATTGATTAATTATTACTGTCTGAAAATTTCTGACGCTTTATTTCGCGGAAGCCACCGTCACGTTTATATAGTTGGATTCGAAAAATATAGATTATTCAATGGCCATGATTTTTACACTTTTGTTTAATTTTACATAATCTTTATGTGTATAATTTTAAAATATATCATTCCATATGCCAATCGCAAAATTAAGAGAATAATCGACTTACTAAATTTGTAAGAGTGATCGTTCTCTAATGTATAACTCGTGCTAACCCCAGTGTAAGGAGTCGCCTCTTATATATATAATATATATATATATCTATTATATATATATATATATAATATATCATAATAATTATTATATATTATAATACATATATCTATATATAAATATATATATATAATATAAATATAATAAATTATATATATAATTAATATAATATAATATATATATATTAATATAATATATAAGTAATAAATAATAGTTAATTCTCATAAATATTTGAACTAATTGTATATATGAATTATATTAATACATTATTATTTATAGTAAAGTTTTTATTTCTTTTCTTTAGCTCAAGTGCGAATTCTATTTCAATGGAAAAGATTATCACGATTTTCAACTACAATAAAATCTGAAAAAGTATAAATAAACAAAATAAATTGATGTCTTTTGTGTGTCTTTTTAAGAATAAGTTACGGCAGCCATAATACAATAATAACTAATAAAATATAATAATAATATAATAATAATATAATTATATCAATAATAATAACTAATAATTAATAATAATAATAATATTAATAATATAATTATAATATAATAAATAAAATAATAATAATAATAATAATAATTAATATCATATAATCATAATAATAATAATAATAAAAATATTAATAATACTAATAATAATAATAATTCAAACGAACCTCACGAGTCTAAAAATGTGAGATATTTTTATGCTTTGAAATGAAGATAAGATATTTATGCAGGCCAAGATTTTATTTCACCGTAACAATTTTTTATTCAATATATATAACTAATATATATATATACTACAATATATATATTATATATAATTTATATATACTAATATCATATATTATATATATATATATATACATATTATATAATATTATATATATTTACAATACACCACCGCGAAAGCAGAAGCCCTAAATAAGGGGGAGTTTGTAACTCGATAAGTCGATGAGACGAGCAGACCCAAGCGAGAATGCTCACATTCTTCCCGAACCATTTGCGAACCTGGGACCTCGCTTGTTTGGCGATGCTCCTAAACACTTACTATCGGCGCAATTTTTATATAATATAATATATGAAATACTAAAAAAAACATAAATATATAATATTATAATATAATAATATAACTATATAATATATACTATATAACCATATAGTAATATTATAGTTCTATATTATGTATATATGTAGTACTAATACATACATTACATACAATACACACAAATATACATCACATCAACGGTTATTAACATTATACACATTACATAATACAGTGATCACATACATAAAAATACAACAAACATAATATATACACACACACATATATATAATACTATCATACACAAAACCAAATATATTATTCTGCTGCGTTTGTGGAGAATATAATATTACATCTATAATATATATCATACAATAATATACATACAACTATATACACTACATTTACCCCAATCATATAATATTACATTATATAGCACATTACACATTACAATAAATACTATACTAGAATACTACATACACATACATCACATATATTACAATATATACATATATATATATAATATATAATTATTATAAATTATATAAATTATATATATAATATATTGTATTAATATAATAATATTATATATATATATTATATATAATTATATATTAATATAATATAATATACTATATATTATATAACTATTATATATATTATATATATAATATATAAATAAATAATATATATAACTAATATATATATTTTATATATATATATATATATATATACTACCGTATATCTATATTCGAATATATTATTTACGTATATATATATATATATATAATAATAAATATATTAATATATATAATTAATAATAATATATTATAATTATAATTATATATACTATATATATTTATAAGTAATTTATATCATATTATTATACTATATAATAATATATATATTTAGTTCTATATATATGAGTTATAAATATAATATATAATATAATTATATAATATATTTAATATATATTATATTATTTATATATTTATTCGTACATATTCATATATTAGTTATATTATTATTATTATTTGATTTTATTATATTATTATTAATATACTAAACACCTAATTTAACCAAATACCTATTATCTTACTAAAATCACTTGCTATTCTATAGTCTCACTTATATCACTTTCATTATTGTTTAACCTTCTTTAATCGATCACATTGTCACTCTATTCGACAAATCAATCTCTCACATCACTCAATATTAACATACTACTTCCACCTATTCGCCATTGAACATTATCACATCTCATATCACAAGCTCACAACCTCATTCTCTATCTCGAACCCTAATAACCAGCAATTATTCACCACTTATTCACCTATATTAGGTTACACCTCTAGATATTACTTATGATTAATATATAATAATATATAATATATATATTATATATAGTATTATATATATAATATTATTATTAATCAACAACACTAATATATATATTATAAGGGCTAGAAGTGAGGGTTCAGGGTTCGAACTCCCCCGAAATTATTGAATAAAAAAAATCTGTGAGTCTTAATTCCTTATTATATAATAATATAAATTAAAATGATCTAAAGCAATAACACTACACAATATTAAATAGAAATAGAAATATATGTATCCGTGAAGATTCCAGTTAATGGCGGTTGAAGCATTAAAGAGACTCCTCTACTTAGTCGGCAAAAACTAAGAAGAACGCTGACTTAAAGAGTTGACTTATGAGGTGGCAAACATATGATGGTCCAACCCAATCTAAGAAATTGTTTTAAATGGTTTAGCCTGCAAATTATCACAGCGCTTTATATGTCGATTCGTTCATTTCACATGTGTAATGTAATCAACACATTATAAATACTTTATTCACAGTGAATGCAATTAGGACTACTTTCATAGCTTTAGGTGACTCACACAGTTAGATTAGAACAAAATAGGAAGATTTTCACAGACACAAAATGGTACAAAGCTGCACCAACTGGGGGCGAACAAGGTGTGGAGCTCTGAGGATTGTTACGACTCAGAGAAACATTTTAAACATCTTGTGAACTTCGAAAGGACCATGTGAATCAGATATATTAAACTTCTCTTCAACAATCTCAATATTTTGAAATCTTAAGAAAATAAGCATTTGTTTAAGTTATTCAGTACTTCAATATCTCCATTTCACTCTTCGAATATATGTACTTACTTTCATTACAAACATCCATATATTATATGCCAGAATTCTCTTAATCATATAAATGTAGATGATTTGTTTGAGATTCTAAACACAACATTGTGAAACATTACAAACATTTTAAAAAGTTCTATCTGAACTTCTTTATGTTAATGAAGAAATGAGATGCCTCACGTGAGAATTAATGTAAAATGAAAGACCAATCATGCCATATATAATTTCTTTTCTTGATGATTTTTCAAATGTTTTCTTGACGATTATTCTCAAACATTAAAGAGCAAGTTGGAGCCAAAAGAATCCTCGTACTATCTTTGTAAAGTCAAGTTTATTACAATTGTCCTCTAAATGAATAATCTGTGCATTTTCTTACATTCGTTATTCATAATGCGCGCGGTCAATGGTATGAATAGATCAAATTTTAAAGAATTATTAGATATCTCTAATATAGATATAATATTTTTATTTAATGGAAAATTTTACAATCGAATTGATGGGGTCGCTATGTCTCATTGTATAGTATAAATTTAATATTATAATAGTATATATACATACTATATATATATATTATATATATAATATACTATTATTTATATATAAATATATATATTATATAATAATATATAACTAATATATATTATATTACTATATAAATATATGATATCATATATATAATATTATATATATATATATATATAATACTTATATATTATACATATATATATTTAGAATATAATATATATATATTGTGTCTATATAATATACTATTATATTATAAAATAGGAAGGACTATTATCCAACTTTTGGAGACACTATGAAGTCTTTACTTAGCACAAAGTGTTTCTTCAGAACTTTCGACCAATTGCAGTATATCACTATTCAGATATTTATTCTTAATCTCACCAATTAAATTACCCAATTTAACTTTTTAAAATTTACATTTTGAACATGGGTCGGCTCTCCATATGCCGAAATTTTTATACTATTTGACGTTCACCACCTAAATAAAAAGAAAATTTGCAAAACTGGTAGCAAATTATCAAGACTGATGATTCGTTTTATGAGTGAGAGAGAGAGAGAAGAGAGAGAGAGAGACGGAGAAAGACGAAGAGAAAAAGAAAGAGGAGAAGAAGAGAGACGAGAGAAGCGCAGCTTTCCTCTTATATGTCAAATTTGCATAGTACTTATTTATTCATATTATTTATTTAGCATAGTTTTTTATGTATCTTTTTTTATATTCTTTTATATTGTATTTTAATCACTATGTATTCTCTTTTAAGTCTTGATAAGTTATGGTTGTAGATTATTAACTCACCCCAGAACTAGATCCCTCAAATTTAAAATTCTTCATAATGTTTTAGTTTAAATAATTTAGATTCTCTACCACTTAATAATAACCTATATACTATATTTACAAACTAATGAGACCCAACCCTTTAGTACCACTAAATCTCTAGGCGGTCAACAGCAGACATAAACAACCAGACGCATACCAACAGCACAGTGAAACATACAACGCCTGCAAAGCTTGCTCGCCACAAACCACTATATATATTAATATATACAGTAATAATAATATACAATTATATATATAATATATATAATTATATTTTATTATACATATAATTCCGGATATATATTATATATAATTATTATAATATATTATTATAATATATATATATATATTATTAATAATATATCTATTATTATAGATATAAATATTAATATACTATAATATAGTAATATATAATATATATTATATATAGTATATATATAATATTCTAATGATATTACAAATTAACTAATTAATTATATATATAATACAATAAATAAATTATATATACTATATATATATATATAATATTATATATATATTATATTTATATATTATATATAATAATAATATAGTATTAATTTATATTATATTGACTTGTATATTATTGTTTTTATTTATTTATTATTTCAAAGCTGGTTTAAGTTATCATTAATAAAAATAAAAACCATTTTTTTGATTATATTCTCGCAATCTTCTAGTAAATATTGTTCTCATTATACTTTTATCAAATAAATTTATCGTTTCGGATTTTTCCCTCCATCAGTATATATAATAGATATTTATTATATATATAATAATATAATATATATCTATATATATATATATAGTCATATATATATATATATATATTTATAAATATTATATATAATAATTATATATTTCATAATAATATATATATACTATAAGTATATATACATATATATATATATACTACACCATAATTATATAATTATTATATATAGATATTATATTTATATAGTTTATAATAATATTTATATATAATATATTTCATAATATTATAATATATATATATATAAAATATATATAATAGTATAAAATAGTAATATATTTATTAAAATAATATAATGATATACGTAATAATATATATATAAATCTACTATATATATATATATATAATTAGTGACTAATATATATTATATATTAATATATACTAATAGTGTTATATATATATTATATAATATATATATAAGTTGTTTATTAACCTTTCATGTTTAAAATTATTTTATTTGTATATATATAAATTAAAAAGGGTTTATTATAAAAAAAATATTTAAAAAGCTTAATATAGTCTTTGGCATATTTTTTTTTTACAAAACGCGTAAAACAAATGTTTGGTCAAACATCAAACAATAAAGTTATCATTTAGACAAAATTTTTCATATATGAAAGCTATTAAAAATTAAATAATAGATATTAATATTATTAATGAAGATAATAATAAATGATATATAATATAATAATAAATAATATAATAATAATCAATAATAATAATAAAAATGAATCAATAAAATATATATAACTAATAATGATAAAATAATATAATAATAGTAATAATAATATAATTAATATTACTAATAAATTAATAAATTAATAATACTTTAATGAATAATAAATAATAATAATATATATATAAATAATAACTAATAGAATAGGAAATAATAGTTAATAATATATAAATAATTCATAAAAATATGTGTGTATTAAGTGTTTGCAAATCAATTTTGTCAAACTAAACATTATTTATAATAATACTACTTACATAATAATAATAATAATTAATAATAAAATCTCAATCAATAATAATTATATAATTAATATAATATAATAATATAATAATAATAATCACATAAACATATATTTGCAAATATCAATAAATAAAATAAGAAAAACAAGTATTGTATATAATATAATAAATAATAATAATAATATAATAATAATAATATAATGTGAGTGAGGATTGCTGTTGCATTACTCTGAAAATTCGAGAGTATTTAGAAAATATAATATAATGAAAAGCAAATTAAAAGAGATGGAGGGCAAATCCAAAGCTCGTGTAATTGACTGGGTAACACAATTTTTATTCTAGTCGGTATAATGAAATGCTGTTAGCAAATTCTACCTTATCAATATTTATCATTTATTGGTAAATTCAATATAACTGACTGTAATGCAGTGTAATAATATCTTTAATAATTCATCTATAAGACAATATTACAATTAATACTAATAAAGGTTTAAATCAATATAATAATATAATATATAATAATAATTATCTTACAGCCACCAGACAATTAATGATTTATAATACTAATGAAAATAATTACAATAATGGCAAAGTTAATGATAATATTTGCATTAAAATATAAAATATAATAATAATAATAATAATAATAATAATATAATATACTTAATAATAATAATAATAAATAAAATAATCATAATAAAATAATAATCCTATAATATATAATATAATAATAATCAAAATCCTTCGATCCTACGTTGTCAACCTCGTTACTAAGTAACACAACTATGAGTAACAACCATATTTTTATTCTTTGTTCGTCCCATTGAACAAAAGCTTCACAAACCTTAGCAAATGTAACCATCAAGTTGAAGACCGATGCAAGATTTATTTAAGAGATCATATAATTTAGAGATCTCTTCTTTTTCCAAGATCTTTTAGAGATGTTTTTTCAAGATCATTTCCAGTTATTCTTTCTATTGTTTCAATCTCAAATCTTCTTCAGGTGAATTGTTATCCAAGGGCCAAAAGCACCACGATTTCTCCTCGTAATACGCAGTAGTTCTGCAATTAATATCACAATATTTGCTTCCGAAAGCCTATACAGTGGAATCTAAATGACTATTTATGTAATATATTTATATATATATAATATATATACTTTATATATAATATTATACTATAAATATATATATTAATATATATATATTATTACTTTATATATATATAATATAGTATAGCGTATACAACACTTTAGAGGAATAAAGTTATTATACAAATAGATTCTATTTTATAGTAGTCAGTAGACACCTCTTGGTTTCTGTCCACTTGAGATGAAGGCAAATCACCAATATCGGTAAAAATCAGTGCTTGTTTATTCATAAGAGTCCTCGGAGCAAGCCTGTGCAATAATTATCTGATAGCAATCTACAATACCTTTTTTATTATTTATTGAACATAATCCTTTCGGGATTTATAACTATATATCATAATAGCTCATGCACAACCTTAGTAATAAACAAAATGCATTATTCAATAGCACAAGATAAAAAATTGCTTACTCCAAGGCTATTTAAAAAAATTATAAAAATTTGTTCTTTACATATCCTAAATTTAATATATTTTACCTATTGGAAGCTACGTTTGCTTCTAGTGCGTGTAATGAGGAGGAAGAGGTGCTTTTCGTGAATACAGAACTCTTCGTGGCTTCCTGAAGATTCGAAACCGCTGTTGTAGCACGAATCGTCGTTCGACCCATAGGACAAAGTTTGATTGGAGAAGAGTTTTTTCGTTTCATTCTCCTCATGTAAGATGTCGTAATACTTTTGTGATTTGGATTCAAAACATTCGAAGAACATCAGGAAGAGGAAGACAAATATATGTAAGACAACCACAACCATTGTGGCCCATCTAAATCCAATCCGATCAAAAAGATACCCCGCAACAGTTGGTCCAATAAATGCCCCCAGAGCAAAGGTTGATGTCCAAATTCCAGAAACAAGTCCATAGGTGTCAAGATTATCTGGAAATCCTCTCTTAATAGCTTCACTCTGAGTTCCACCGAATGTTCCTACTAATTCAGCTCCAAAGCCAACGCCGTGACAAAGAAGAGCCCCAATCACAATGGGAAGCGTTGGTTCCAGTGGGAAAAATGGAGCTGGACCAACGAAGAGGAAGGAAAGCATGGTAAGCAAAGCTCCCAAAGCAACTATGCGACGTGGTAGTACAAATTTATCACTAAGGAAACCCCAGAGTGGGGCAAAGACAGCATAAGTGGCTCCATTTATAACAAACATCAGACCCGTTTGAAAGGGAGAGAGCCCTAAGGGTCGTAAATGAGGTTCTAAAGTGGCTTGAAGAAAACCTATACTTAAAGCAGTTACAATAATTGCATAAATAAAAATAGCTATGATTGGAATGCGAATTACTTTTAATAGGTGCGAGGATTCCTGATGGGTGGCGCAGGGAGTTGAATCGTCAGGTGGGAGGACGAATCGAGTACCAAAAGCAGCTATAACTAAAACAGATCCAAGTACCAGGAATGGCAAAGTGTACCCACCAATTTCATATAATCCTCCACCAACAGTTGGTCCTACTATCAATCCAATTCCAAAGCAAGTTTCCAAAGCGGCGAATGTTGCTCCCACAGATTGAGGGAATTCTCTTGCGATTAAGCTGAACGAAGCAGTAAGAAAGGCAGCATTCCCTAAAGCTTCAATTATTCGTATCGCAAATGAAAGGCCAACGAATGCAGATGTTGGAAAGACTTTATCAAGGAGACCAAATAAAATACACGTCGTTCCTGTTGTAAATATTCCAGCAGAGAATAGGAACGAGGGCCCAATAGCAGTTAAAAAGCGGCCATAAAAAGGCGATGCTAAAAACACTGTAAGCTCGAAAATGCCAAACACAAATCCATATTCTGTAGCTGTTGCACCTTTTCTCTCGGCTTCTTCAGGATAGAAGGGTGCTTGTAGAGAGACACACACAGCGCTGCAGAAATCTGCGATAGCGAATGTTACTAGGATTAAAATTTGTCTTTTCGTGTATTTTCCCATGGTAGTCTTTTATTCGCTCTTCCTTTCGGACGATGCGGTAGTCAGTGAAGCTCGCGGCAAACTACACCGAAATATTGGATTCGTATACAATTTAAGGCTAGTATTCGGCTGATCTGTGACGTCATCCGGCGTCAGACTCCTCGGGTCATGATACTTATATCTAGAAGGGGATAACGAGTGATGTGTTATTTTGTGTATTGTTCATAAAATCCTAAAATATTAAAATTAGAGAAAAGAGTAGAGGAAAAGAATGATTTTTGTGAGAAAAATACACTATCGAACGAAAATAGCATTATAATTTAACAAACAAAATTTCCCTCGCTTAGCCAGGAGACGCTTAAGGAAGAAGGCTGGTAGGGGAAGGAGGAGAAGATGATAGATTTGATGCACCAGAAAGATGAAAGGGAGAAAACATCCATATTTAGAGATTTCAGCAGGGGATTTGAGGGATCGTTTTATTCTTTTAGGTTTTATTTGGTACGTAGAGGGATTAGTTTGGAGGTAGAAGATTAATTGTTGCGGATTAATCTCATTTACACAGTACCCTTTCCTTTTTGTTTCCTAGTGACATTACGTAGCCGAAGAAAGTGCCGAGAAAAGACAATTTGCACCCAGGCGCGGGATTAATCCCGATATTCACCCACCTTGACTACATTTTCTAGCATTGGGCCTTTTCTATCTTATTTGTGGTTAACTTTGTAATTCTTTAACTATTTTTTTTATACTACCGATTTCTGCCTGAACCGAAGACAAAAAAATAAACCCCATACATCTTAACACTCTATCATAAACATTCTTAAAATTCTTAACCCTTTAGCTTAGGACGCTGGAATCTCGAGAACAATCCAATACTGAATATAGAGCTAATATGAAAGAAAGGATGGGAAAATTTATCGTATTTACTATATAATTCATTAACTACAACGTGCCGTATTGGAATTTACTTTGGGCTGGTCAGTAATTTATATATGTGTACCGACAACCTATTCTTATAAATTATCACTTTTTATGTAGTTTTCCTCAGAACTCATTTAACTTTCCGCTTTTACCAGTTTCCCTTATATTCCCAGACCTGCAATCCTTCGTGTGTAGTATATTAGTATCCTCTTCTTTATATGGAAATCTAATCTTAATCATAGTAAATAAGACTAGAAGAAATTATAAAAAATACTTATGAATTGCAATTAATAACTTTGTTATATTAATAGCTAATATTATTTTCGATTACTTTATATAAAACAAAAATCTCATACCAAAGTTGCTAATGTTGCTAGCGTCAACGATTTATATTAAGAATCTCGAATCTATTCCATAACTTTCGTAGTAATTTATTTTTATCTGTGGCTTAAAATATCTTTACTATATCTCTTCTTATAACTACTTTGTAAATAAACTATCTTAGTATGAATTTGTTTTTCATGCTACTGTTTCTATCACATATAAAGCAGGACAATCACGATTTTTTTCATACGCCACTTTTTGAATTTTAATCTACATTATCTTCTATTCATAGCCTATGAGAAGACTCATTAGCTTTATTACATCTCTACACTTACAAAGATATCTGATATCAAGTCTATTATTATATGATAAGTCCTTCTATTGATGGTATAGGAATAATACTATAATTAGGTAAGTTTATCTCTAAATGTTATTACCACTAACAATTCTTGAATACTAGGTTTATATATATGCGTAATATAAGTAAGTTAGCTTCTACATCTATATAACTGAAAATTATAAGAGATGTTATTTATGGAGTTATATATAGATTATTGAGATTAAGACTATTAGCTCGTTATATCATTTTCAAGAACACATATTACTCAACGAACCTATTGAGATATATACAATATTAATTATATCAATAAACTAATTTAAAGAACACACTATAATAAAATTATATTAACGTTTCTTAGCTGCCACTGACCAAATTATTCATACTCTTACACTCCATCAAACTTAATGATGCTAATGTATTACCAAACCAACTATAGATTATTTCACTATTTTCTCTCTATAAATACACCCACCCTTACGCATTAAGTACTAAATTACTATGGCATATAAAAAATCATTAGTGTTACCACAACAGGCGGAACCATTAATCCATTCTCTTTTTTAAAATTTTGAAACTGATTGGCTTGTAAATCCCGGAATTTACTTATTTTACATAGCGGTCCAATAGGAAACGATCAGGTATCAATAACGTACCAGTACCTGCCATAACGATCGGAGGTGGACATATTCGATGGTGGTTTTTCACTCTTGTCCACTTTTAATTAGAACATACGGTGTAATATACCGATTGTAGTAAGTTATATATGTACTATTATATCCTAACGTTACAGCTTTATACATATACTATAAGTATAACTAACTATGATTCTCAGATTATAGCTCATAAGTAATGACTCTGTTTTGATCTCATCTGTTAGTGAAGACTTCTATTATTATTTAGTAATAAGACGATAGGTATTTCTTGTATATATATCACTATATATATTAATAAGATAATAGGTGTATATTTATAATTAAATACGGGATAAACTTAATTCTATATTATATCGACAACGATAGAGTCAATAGTAGAGGTTATTTTATTCATTTTTCCTTCCTCAACTTCTGATTATCTCATGACTTATTTACTCTTTAGTACTGTAATCCATGGTATTTCAAGAAATTACGTTTGCTGTGTATCTCTGACACTAATTTATTCAGTCTATATAATATAGAGCATAATTCAATTGATGCATACTTACTTCAGGGCAATTGCGAAACAAAAATTTGCTCAAGATTAATCGAATACCCTCCTAAATATCTACGATACTCACATTATCTGCTAAAAATTAAAAAATAAATTCATATATCAGCTCTATAGAACATCCTGAAGTCTAGATTCAAGCTAGTCACTAGCGAATTAAATAATAATCTCTCCATCGTATAATCAACTACAGAGCAATAAAAGCGCGATTCTATCAATCAATGCGGATATATAAAATTTAATTAAGTTAGGTACAGCTTTCTAAAGAGCATCTTCCTAGTGATATTTTCCTTCCAAAGCATCTTCAAAAATTTTATGAATTATCTAATGAGTATGGTATATAAGAGAGGCTATTATACTGTACCAAGAAGAAAACATCGAGATAGCAGATTATGTAATGGCGATATACAATCAATACTTATTACTTCGTAAATAATATTTCATCCGAGCAAGAGAGCTCATTAAAGAACCTCTTACGCAGATTATGATCGTTAACAATACTATATGACGCTACAGGCATTTCGTTAGGTTAATTCAGCTAAATTTTATATTCATTTACCATGGAATGCCTTAGAGAAAACAGCTAAGGGAAAATGAAATCAATCTCTTTTTTTCTTAGGGGCAAAAAATCCGGAGTCTACCTATTTTCCTAAGCGCTAATATAATTTGTCAAGTTCAGGCACAGGACCGTGGCCCGTAAAGGCGGGACACCCAAGGATCGGAATCATCATTGCCCGCACGATTACCTTTCTGACCTACCCACTTCCTCCTTATCATTCACTAATCTACAATGAGGATATGTTATCGCTAGAATGCCTGTTAGGAGACCTAGTATATAGTAGATGGATTATACTACATTATAAATTTGGAGTATTGGCATTGAGACTCACTGAAAATTCTAATTAAACGTGTAGGTAAGAGGCGAACGATGAATATTATCTTATTATATATATATATATATATTATATATAAGAATTAATTGAATAAATCTTTTATAAGAAATAAACTTTTATCAAGAACCTGTTTTTATTTATATCGGTACAATACTTTTCGGACTCTTTCTAGTCTCACTTCCTTCCCAACATGAATGCTCCTCTATATTTCCACACGTACACGCACACTCTATCTGGCAGCCAACACAAAACCAACGATCAAGTACAAACAGCACACACGCAAACAAATACCACAACCACACACCATACTACAAAAAATCACTAATATTATATATATATATTAATAATAATATATATATATATAATTATATATATAGGTATATTATAGTATATTATATATATAATTACTATAGTATACTAACATACTCCTTTTAAATGGAAACTATATATAATTATTATATATTAATATAAATATTCATATAATATTAATATAGAATATCTTCATAATAATTATAAGTATATATATATACTTAATTATAGTAGTGGGTTACCGCTTAAAAGTGGGTACACAAAAATACGCAATGCGACATGAGACTCCTTTTGACTCGACAGTCTAATGAACTATCTGAGTTGTATTACTAAATTACAATACATGTAAATTAACAATATACACCCACAACAGCGTACGCTCATGACGATCCGTAGACGTCGTGTTTTATTATACTATCACCTTATCATTACAAAAAGTTACTACAACAGTTACAAACCACACATAACATTCGTCTGTTCTGTCTGGGCTTACCCTCACCCTTCACTTCCCGTTGAGTCAGCAAACAGTCTGTATCCATGGTTACTTCGCTTGACCCCTCAGCCCTTTCGTTTCTCTGCAACATCCGCACCACCATGCCGAACCCTAGGCTTGGTTCCTTGTCGTTTGCCCCCCGTAACCGACCCCCGCTTGCTTTTTGCGCTTAGTCCTGTAGCCCTTGGTCGTACAACTACAATCCTAACAAAACAAGAAAAATGGAGGTTACACACTCACTTCTCTGTTCAAACACCCCTAGTTACTCACAACTCACAATAAACAGATTATACAACAGCGACACTCAAACCGCCAACCTCTGTTATATTGATAATTTAATAACAATTATTAACTACATTTACTAAAGAAGGGTTTCAAAAATCTTAGGAAGAATAAAAAAAAACCATACATCACACACACCAAAAATTATTAGTTAATATTCTATATAATATATATAATATATTATATATATATATTATTATATATACATTATATATATACTAACAGTAATATATATATGAATCTCTAAACATTTCACATTAATTTCATTTTCAGGTGTTAGAAATTAAATTATATGATTATTAATAATTTAAGATTGTAGAAACCTGAGCAAAGGACCGAAACATATAAACCCACAATTAAAATATATTCTTATTATTTTGGTATTATTACTTTTTTTATGTATATTTTCTATTACGTACGCATGCGTAATATATGATGACGAGGTGCTATCTGTTTATTATTAATTATTATTTATATAATTTTATACTATATTATAAATTATATTTCTCAATATCTTTTCGTACATTAGCTACTCTATGCTATATTGTATTAACTCTAACAATACTACATAATATTCTTTAAAATAATTGATGCTATTAAAAATGGAGAAGAATTGTCTAAAACACAACTCACAGTAGAACTAACCCCGTGGAATATTTTATTAATTCATTTGTGGGATTGTGTTAGTGTGGTGAATTTTCATTCACTATACACATTATAACTACAACGACATATATTGTTTGTATCTAAAATGCCTTCCATTCTTCATTATTTTCTAAGTTTGTTTAGTTATTTCGCTAGGGTATCCTTACTGTCCCCAGATAACAAATTTGCTGGAGATTACAGATTTAAAAAGATTGTATTTTTGTGTGTGCCGGTCTTTTCATTTGATTTTTTATGTTCCAAAGTGAATTATCTATTCTACGCAATCTCTATAAATCTCGAACGAAAGATTAGTATTAACGAGTAATTTCTTAAAAACCGAAAATAATTTTTTCTTAATAAAAATTGCCCCAATCGAACTTATGATTATAACATACCCGACTGTTGGTTCCCAACGACTCAAAAGGAAAGTTTAGATCCTGTGATTGCCACATTTAAACAGTTCCTCGGGTATAGATTAATCGTGATGGATTATTTGAATACAAATAGTGAAGTGGAAAATACCGTCTCTGCTTCCTTTTGAACTATCCAAAACAAAAGATGTTCATGAATTTCAGCATTTTCCTACTTATTAGTGTCGAAGAATATTATATTAAATCTTCTTACTAAGAACGCGCGTTCTTAGATATAATATTGCGTGAGATGTTAGTGACTCTCATTGCCTCATGCAATCGTTGTCATCTCTCGTTGCCTCTTTTCCCTCGTCTACGTCCGCATTTAGTTCGTTTCCTTTCTTCTCCTCTCATCATCTATTAAAAGCCTTCCGTGAAAAACGAGGATTTGTCTTTGAAACTTACAGATACTCTCCTTAATTAACATTATAGGTTTCGAAATCGGTAATAGTAGTAATATAAAACATTTCGCTAATGATCCAGCAATCAACACACAATTAAAAAGTTGACGAAAATAAAATGTTTTGGAAACTACTTAGTGTAGCTCATCACAATTCTCAGGTAAAGCATCTCGAGACGAAACAACGCTAAAGAGTTTTCTTTTCAGCATCTGCTTGCTAAGTCGAGCGGTTACTTAATAGATCTATGATAGTGAATCATCTCTTTGGTGTTGTTTGACTAATAGTCACTTCGTTTGTCTTTAATGTTTGCGTAATGTACTTGATGGTTCTTTTAGCTCCTGTTCTCGCGTGTTAGTTTTAGAAGGGCTTGTCTTCTTAGTGCTCGGAGATTTTATCCTGTGCTCTATCTTGCTATTCTTTCTGTTTGTCTCTCATGTTTGGAGTTCTGTCTCTCCTTCCCCAGCCTTCGTTACACTCTTGTAGTTGTTCTCTTTAGCACATTCAGGTAAGTGTATTTTCAGCTTTTACGTTGTGAGGAGTTTTATCTGTTGTCTGCTCTGTTTGTTCTCTCTCTATTAAATTAATGGGAAGTCAAATGTTTAGAACCCCGGAATTGGTCTCCATAGTTAAATTGCGCTTGCTCTATTGAACGTTAAAGTAACCATTAATCACTAATCTAAATAATACATAATAATTAATAATAATAACAATATAATAATAATAAGAAGATTAATAATTATAATTATAACTCCCAGTTAATAGCTTCCAGGATAATTACTCTTTGCTGTTGTGTCTAAGTATTCTCATGTTCTGTACTCAGTTTCTCTTAACACTCTTGATTATGTGATCTTTGATGTTCTTACAATTTTATAGCTTCTTCCTGGATGTGGTGGATGTTATTATGCTTTTGAGAGCTGAGCTAAATCTCCGATGGTGTAGGATGCTTTAATATTACTCCCGTTTGCGAATGAATTATGTTCCAACTGCTCTCAATATTCTGGTGTGTCCTTGTGTGTTTTGTGATGGTGAGGATGTATCCGTACTTCGCACGAGCCTTGGGCTTATTTTGTTAAAGCCAGCTATATCGAATTTAGCATGTAGTACTTGATGGTGGAGGACCCAGCCACAGTCCGGCTGTCCCAGCGTGGTAATGTAATGAAGAGTTTGTCCTTGGGTTAAGCTGACATTCTAATTTTCCACTCTCCCCGGTAGATCCCCTTTGAAACGGTTAGGTTGGGTGCCATTTTGGACAAGTTCCCCCGCATCGTTCCGGGTCTTTTGTATATACCTCCAATGAAATATTTTGGATAGAACAGTAATTTATAATATAGGATTATATAAATATATATTTCGGTAGTATTAATAAATTATCGTCTAAGATATGCCATAATAATATAAAGAGACTATATATATAAACTACATATATATTAATATAAAATATAGGGTTGGTGTGTAGCAACCCTGTTCACATACATTTCTCTCCTCCAAGCATCCCTTTACTCAATCCACTTTCTACTTAGTATACTTACACTTCCTCTTATTTTGCCTCTGGCATCACTTACTATAAATATCATAATAATAATATATATACTATACTAATTTACTATTCATTACCGCTAATGAATACTCTTACTAATACGATATAATATATTGTATAATAGATGAATCTTTCTACTATTAGCTTATACCACAAAAGCCATCCGTGTCCGAATCATTCCACGCTATTTTCCTCTAAATATTTTAATATTCAAAATTACTAAAACTATTACTAGTTTATCAATATAGATAACATATATAAAATATTAAGAATCTTTATCTATCTTAATATAAATTATAATAGTACTTATATTCATGATATATATATAACAGGCGCGCATATATAGGGAGACAAAACCACGATTACCATAATTTTTTTTAATGTAATCCCTTTTACATAAAATAATATATAAATCAGTGTAAAGTAAATCAATTGATTGGATGTCTTAGAATATGCAGCTGGCTGTCAATAAAAGAACTAATACTGATAACAATGAAATTTTAAAAGCAAAAATGACAACAGACATAACTCTAAAACAACCTACTTGAAAAAAATTTCAAATTCATTTTTTTCTACTTCGACGTTTTACTTCTCCAACTCTGTTCTTCAGCACGCATTTACCGTAGCGCGCGATAGGCACCTTTCGTCAAGATTTATAAAAATAATTTACGTCTTTACGGAACTAACGAGAAGCCAAGCGTTGTTCTCGCTCATACATGCGCATCGACTTTATTTTTCCTGAGATATTAAAACAATAGCGTCACTCCAACATTTTTTTGCTGCTCTCGCGCTGTGAATGGTTTTCCTGAAAACAATTTTCTCTTTCGGTGCTTCACTTCATCCCTATCGTTTATCTGCAACACCTTTCGAAATGTAATTATTGAAAAAAAAGAATTGAATCATCCTTCTCTCTCATTTATTTTACCAAAGGATATTCTTCTCTTTCATACATTCTTCTCTCCTTCGTGTCTCTCTACTCCTGTCTCCTCCATTCCATCTTTCTTAATCCTCCTTCCCCTCTCCTCTACTTTCCTCAATCGTCACTTGTCGCTCCTACTTGTTCTAGTGCTCTATCTATGCCGTTAATACTATCTGTCATATCGTATCTATATATTCTATCTATCTATCTATCTATTTATCTATTATCTAATCTATCTATACTAAACTATCTTATCTATCTATCAAATGTACCGATATTTTCACTCTTATCGTGGACAGCAGTGAAAATAAATGACTTTACCATATAATTTGCATGTGTTAGTCTTTGCGCAATAGACGCGTGAATCAAGTTATGGCTTTACGTTAAGAAATTGTTATAAAAAATCAAGTTAAGACATTGTTATCATATTAGATGTGTTTACTCTTTGTAACGTAGTCAATTATAATAATATATTCTAAACACACCTCTCTCTCCGCTTGAATTATGACCAGTCATTGTCAGGTCTTATTTGCCATGAATCTTGTTGGGTAAATAAATACATAAAGATAAACTTAACTATTTCAAAGAGGTATGGGAAAAATAAATTACTTCAAAATATAAGAAAGTTACTTCTCAAAAAAGTGTTATTTCAGGTACAACTGTAAATAATTATATACTATTATATAATAATAATTAATCATTAAATAATACTCATACTATATATATATATAATTATAAATACTATAGTGTTTGAAGAAATTTTACTTGCTAATAATATATATATTATAATAACATTAATATAAAATTAATTTATTAATAGTATCATTTAAAGTTAAAGATTGTATTACTACTACCCAGGTAGGGTAATTAATCTATAATATAGGTCTCACGGGCCACTAATATAATAATTAATAGATAATAATATATACTCATATATAATTATAGTAATACATATAATCAATACATTACATTTAAATAATCAGTTATACTATATATACTTAGACTATATATAGACTAAATTTACGATTTATATAGTTTTTTATTTATTCTTTTTTATTTTTTTTATTTATTTTTTTTTTTTTTATTATTTTTATATTATAATAATACACTCTCTTTATATTTAATATATTTGGCCGTCCACTGCCTTTACTCGTTATATCCTTTTGCCCGTCGCTACATGCGTTCCTAGGTCAATCCACTAATTCATTACTTTTCCTCTCTCATCTACCTCTCAGTCCTCTCCTCCTCTCTCTCTTCTGTCTCCTGCTCTCACCTCTAATCTCCTCGTTTATTCCGTACCCCCTCTTGGTTCGTTGTAACGCCCACTAGTCACCAGCATTATTCTGCTATTAGTTTTGCATCTACCTAGTGTGTTAAGAGTGGTCTCTAGTAATCCTATAAAATTATATCAATTTATGATCAACCATTATACATTATACACAAACGTTCTGTATAATAACTTTATCAGTATTTATTTATGTAGCTTATAAACCAATATTTATTACGCATTCAAAAAACGTGTCATTTGTAACATCTCAGTGGGACACTTCAAAACAATAGCAAAATAATTAATAAATTTGTTCCGATGATTTAATTTTTGCCAATAAGCTTTTTGGCTCTTTAAGCAAATCCTCTCCACGTATACAATATTACCATGTAAATCTGGACAGTACCCATTTTAAAACTAAATATTATATTAATATATACTAGCAACCATAAATATTACAGAGACCATATAATAATCATAGACTATATAAAGTAATAATATAATAATATAACTATAATATTACTTACATATATTTGCATCATTAATTATATTTTTTATCCAAAGTTAAATACCGAACTTATATAGAGGAAACACCTAACTACGACATTGTTATTTGACCCGGGCAAGAAATTCTATCTTATTATAAAAAAAAAAAGAATCTAGAAAATACATAGCATATTCAGACATGCTATAGAACATGCTGACTTATATTAGTTATAGTAGTTATTATTTTTTGTGAAATTACTATATTACTTTCTTTTTAATTAGTAAGTTATTTGTTTCATAATTTCTGTTATACCGAAATGAGAAGCAAAAAGCCCCCCATTTTCTTGTATAATAAGATAATAAGTTACGTAATTATAATCAATAATACCGATATAACGATACCAGTAGGTAGATGTAAGACAGTACTTCATTATTTATTTATTCTATAATATAAATCTTATTATTAGTAGTATACAACTATTCTTAATATAAAGTTATTTTATTATTGATCTAATAACAGCATTATTATTTATATTGATTATTAGCTCTTAAAGACTTAATTTATAATCATTCTGATATACGATAGTTACAGCGCTTATAACAATATCTTATATACTATATTTAATTATATTAATATTATACTAATAAATATATTTTTATATTTTATTTAAACAATGAAATTTCAATTTTATTGTTGAAGCTACATAAAATATCACGTCAAGTTTCCTTTCTCTTTTGAATGATAAAAATTAATTTTTTTTTTATGCTATACAGTTCGAAAAAGTTCTGTGTCTAGGATTGCCCTCGGGCTCTCCTCACCCTGTTTTTCTAGCAAGCTTATTCTTAGTAATTAACTTTTCTTTTCTTTTTGAGAGTAAAAATTTGAATGTGTCATAATATCTTTCCTTGCATCTACACATTTTAGCCATTATTCTAGAGCGATAAATTTGAATAATCATACTCAACTTACCAATTTGCCTCCAATTGTAATATTACACTTAACCTTGTCGGTCGTTCAGGATACAATTATATTGACAAAAACTTTATCGCTTCCACCTCGCCTACTTCATGAAAGGAGTAGTCGTCTGAGTTGGCATTTATGCTTGCTAATTCCCACGAACTGTTTCTATGTGTCAGTGTTAAAAATGTCTCGCTTATGACAAGTCGCATCCATTGTGATTTAATTTATTATCCTATTTTATCTTTATGTAATTAATATAGTTTAGTGTCTTTTTATTCTTTGTGTAAGATAATTATCTTATTGCACTTAGAGGCATGTAGTATTCAAATTGTTCGCCCTGGCTAACTTCTAAGTGTGTTTTCTCCAATGATACTAGAATTTTTTGTGAACTATCTTCTTGTTCGTGGTTTAATTCCTAATATTTAGTTAGTGCTCTTTGGGCAATACGTCATGAATATGCTGTTCTAGGACTTACAAACCGTAGACATTCAGCGGGTAAAGTTTTTATTCCAAAATATATCTTGTCCAAAATTCCTGATCCTCTCTCAACGATATAGTCTGTCAGAGTAGTGATGAGTATATTCAATTATACAAGTTTCCTGCATTTACAATCGTTTTTTTAACTATTCAGAGAGTTTTATCCATAATATAACGAATGACGTAAGTAAGAAACTTCGTTCTCTTGGTCTTAAGTGGATTATATTCACTATTCTTCGTCAGTAACTAAATAATTATTCTTTCACTGTTAAACTTCTTAATTAAAAAAATATATGAAAGAATGAAATTTTCACTATTGGGAAAGCCTGGTTTAGCGTAGGTGCTTAGTTTGTATTTAGACTCGACCAACCACAATCAAATAAGCGATGCCCCAAATTATTTCTTGCCACCGGAAAATCCTTCTGTATTCTTCTATTTGGGCGTCTATGTAAATACAAAGTGAACTGTCTTAGGAAACTTATGCTATGTCTATAATGTTTGTGATATATATTTATTTCTTTTCAAAATGTTCTTTTCATCATTTTAATATCGATGTCACTATTGTTGATTAATTCAATAATATTCATATTCTATCAATAACCGGACAAAGATATTTTAAGGTATACACTAATCTAGCCTCTCTATGCTGTGACGAAAAGTGTATAAATAATACTATACTATATAACCTAATGCTTATTCAATGAGTGGGAACACGCTCTTTTTTATTTATTTATAGCGGATATCCTCTGTATACTCAAGGATATATATAAAATCTAATGTTAATGTTTTAAAGATAAAGTATAACGTGTGGATCTCTATATTTTTGCGCTCTGATGTCGTGCGTTAAGTAATACGTTATTTGGG
>JABUQX010044211.1:12500-24360 GCA_015478945.1 Trachelipus rathkii | reverse complement strand
CAACCAACTAGTTTTAAGAGGAGAGTCAGCTGTCCTTCCGTGCACAAAGACTATACCTCAACTTCCAAGTGAGCGGAGTGCAGGGAGAACACAGTTGGTCCATGTGTTGGGAACACATCTTTATCTTTTTACCATCACATTGAATATGTTTTCTTTCAAATTGTTTATCCTCGAATGGAGAGACTGACATACAGTCTTTGCAATTGGTATCTATTTAGTCCGAGAACACACAGATGAGAGCCTTAGAGAAATAAAGGACTCCCCTCTGCCAAGAAAAGATCCACCCAAGCTAGTGGCCAAGGGGGAGAAAAGTAGTAGGTATTCTAAATATTTTAGGGATTCTGATCGAACTTTAAAACATTTAAACCAACTGAACAATCAGTTGCGAACCAATACTTTCCACAGGAAAGGCGGACAACCCTGTCAGTCGACCCAGCACATGTTTCGAACGGTCCCCTTCCACTGCAAAGGAAGGCAGCTCGGTCAGCCAAACCCAACCGCGTCGCTAACGGTTATTTCCCACAGGAAGAAGAAGCAACTTTGTCAGTAACGCACCCAAATAGGCCCTCCGCGCCTCAGGGAAATAAAAGAAGTTCTGCATCGTACGGTACCGCTCGAGCCCAACTGAATCGAGAGACAAGGAGCAAACGGAGCAGAAAAGAGAGCGATCCTTAGGCTCCCTCCTCTCCAGTTCGCGCCCAGAGGAGCGCAAGCGTCAAACAAAGCCACTTTACTCAAAGAAAGTTCGTCAATCGGAGAATGTACAGGCTTCAACGACCCTGACCTCAACCAATGAACTTAATGATCGATTGAAGATATTGTAATCGATTTGAAGGTGATTGAAGATACTATACTGCCAAGCAACTCATATGTACATTAAGGGCTTACACTGAGAATCAGGATGATTTTGACTTGGAGCGAATAGTGTCTCATGACGCCGCTCATTCCAGAGGACCACTTTATATAGCAAACACAGTAGTCCGTAAGGAAACAGATTGTGAGATCAGCTACATAAATTTGGTGACAACAATTCATTTGAAAGGGGATAACGTTTAGGTAGTAGTTACCCATAATCCCAATAAGCGGAGCGAGCCAGACATAAGTGGACACAATAGACGAGTAGTGTCAGCAATGTAGCACGATTGCTCAAGTCTATCAAAGGACAGATTAAGGAAGTTGTACAGAGAAATCATCGAAGAAAAGATGTCAAAGGAAGAGCTGAGAATGCATCCTTTGAAAGCGAGTACTTAGAAGCTTGCTTAATCTTTTGATGACTTTCCACGACGTACTAGCCCTTGATGATGATGCTGTCCCGGTCTGCAAAGTTAAGAGTTTAATTGAATTACTCTGACGCTCTAAAGTATTTCCGTAACAAGTACCGGTTACCCATAGTGATTACGGAATCGATGATTACACGACGATGCAGCAGTGGAAAGGGATATATCAAGACTGTTACAGCCCACATTCTCCCCTTGGTTAGTGGCAAAAAGATAGTTAAAGCAAGGGTGTGTCTTGACTATCGCTACCTCAACTACTACAGTCGTACAGGCGTTACCCTCTACCATCGATAGAGGAAATCTTTACGTCGCTCGGGGGAAACACGATTTTTACGTCGATAAGATTACTGCGCGTACCATGATTGAAATAGAGGAAGAACCAAGCTAATGGCGTTCTAGGATAGGAAAGGGTTATTTACTTGCCCTACCGTTGACCTTTGCCACCGCACTGCCCATCTAGTATGCTAGGGCAATGACATGGCCTTAATCACCTTTTAGACGTTGAAGGCTATCTTTACGAACGTATAGTTGCTGGAAGAACCATCGAACGACACCTTTCGAAAATTTGAGCAAAATTTCTACTATGAATTTCTTGAATTTTTTTTAGTGAAACTGTCCAAGTGCAGCTTCTTACAGTCATCAGTTTTGTATCTAGGATTCAAGATGGTAAAGTGGATTAGCCCTTGATCCTGTGAAGTCGACACAATGAAAAGTTTCACCTCGACGAGCGTCATGGTCGACACGTCCAACTTGGTTTCTCTGTATTTTCGCTTTTTATAGACAATTTCGCGTCGTGTGCCCAACTGTATGATTTAGTGAAAAGAATTCCCATTTGTTGGACAAAAGCAACGAGCAAGGCATTTGACACTTTGAAAGATAAGTTGGTCGTACAACCACAGCTCACATTTCCGGATTATAGCAATTCTTCGTAAATACAGACGCGTGCGACTACGGGATTGGAGGGGTGTTGTACGCGTTACTGACGAGGAAAGAGAAAACCCCTTTCTTCGTTCCGGTATCGAGCAAGTGGAAGAATTATGATTCGATAGGAAAGGATGCCCTGGCCCTTCAGTTGTTTTGCTTGCAAAGTTCAAAAACACTTGGCTATAAGGTCAACCATTATCACGATAATCAACCCTTGCTTTCTCTTCCGAACAACAACGATGACGATTAGCAAGATGGGATTTGTCGTTAACGTTTTCACTTGTCTATAAAAGTAAACAATATCCAGCGGATATTTGGTAGACACCAGACCCTAACGTTTTTGATGCAAGCTGTGTTGCAAACAGAGGTTTGATTTACTCGGAACAGCTTTTCTGCACTGAGTAGGGAACTTCATAAAGAACACAGAAAATGTCCAGATAGGAAAATTGGTGAAATGGTTAGGGAACCAAGCTATCCCCCAACTTTTAGTTAGAGGGTTTTATCTCGCACACAAGCCGATCTTATGTCATCCAGGTCCCGACAGTTGATCTTACGCGGTGATGCCAATGCCATGCTCGTGGGCAGGGATGGGGGCCCCCCACATTAAGGACAGAAAGAGAGTGAAGGAAAGTTACGCTTTTCCCACTTAGCAAATTGGTGAAGAATACTTGCAGCCATTGTGTTCATGTGTAGAGTAAAGGTCACAAACTCCAGTAGCGGAGATTAACAGGAATGGCTTTGCCTACACCTTTTTCCGGCCATGTTTGATAGTATTGGAACTTCCCCACTTGTACGAGTCCGGAGCCCATATATACTAGTTTTCCGTGACGTTTTGACGCGTTACGATCGAACTAAGTGGCCTTTGTAAACTAGGACAAGTTAAGATGTTGCGGCCTGAAAACAACTACTGGAGGTCTATGAGACACATGCTCCCAACTTCTTGTGTCGTGCAATGCCAGGAGGTTCACAAGCAGGTGTTTAGGAATTGTGCAGGCTGGAGGATAAAAAAAGGTAGAAATCATGCCTTAAAGCATCCCAAAACGGAGTTGTGGAAAGAATAAATGTGCTATCGAGTTTTCCTTGCACTATGTCAATGAACCCAAAGATTGGGTAAGTATTCTGAGTTTCGCCCCAAATCGCGATAAATTCCGCTTACAAATCGATTTCGGTTTCATCCCCACTTTCTTTTGCCGGTTACGTAAAAGGTCGCTACGAAATGGAGGAATTATGCTTCTCCTTTTGTACAATAAACCAGGAAATGGGTTCATTTAGATGAGGTGGATGTCGCGCAGGATCGATTAAGTATAGAGTTGGCGAGAGGAAAGGCTGGGAAGAAAAAACATAAAACAATTGGGCAACAACTAGAGGCAAGCTGGAGAATCTCAAAGTCGGAGGACTACGTTTTTCCGAGCAATCAAGAAGGCTTATCATTAGTTCAAAATATTTGTTCACAGCTTGAAGGGCATTTTTATGTCCGAGTGTTTAGAGAGGACAACAATTGATGGTATATTGCGAAGTTCAGGTAGACTTTCGGTCCATGTGGACCAATGCTAAGGTAGTTGCGCTGAGGGTTTGCAGATACCGGTTCGACTTTACGACGTGAAGTTTGGAATCTTCACGAAGGTTTTAAAAGGTGTTAACTCCAAGGCAGATGACGAAGAGAGGAAAGATGAGATGCGCCCGAAAAGCGAACTAGGATGGTATCAGAATCAGAGGATGAGCGAGATTTTTTATTTCTCCTCACCCGAACCATCGTCTTCACGTTATGTTTCCCATTTTCCACACATCCACCAGTATGAACACACCTCTTCAGATCTCCACGCCGTCAACTCCAAGTTTCCGATCATTTCGCCACCGTCCTCCACCACAGTCAACACAACTAGAAAATTGGCAGCTATCAAGCCCATCAAAAGACTATTCGTGGAAACCAGAAGACAAAGATGACGTGTGACAGAAGAGGGACAGACACGACAGAGTGTGTAGAAAGAAGATATAGCGATGTAGTCGCAGGAGGACGTGTGAAAAGAAGTTAATCTGTTCCTCTAGAATGACTCCAAGAACCCCTTCTCACCCCTCAGGTAAAGAAGAGATGTGTGCCTCATGTCCCCATACCGCAGAGATTTCAGTAATAACTCGGTTAAACGAATTTTCACAGGGCACCGCAAACGAAGGTGAAATATACGGAGCTTATGAAGGATCCCTTCAGATTCCTTCCCCAGAGAATTCTCCCAATGTCCTGAAGAGGATGGCCACTATCAAATGTCACCTGTTGTAGTCACCCAAGGAAATCTCAGAGATGACGAAACAGGGACCGTCTAACAGACAACTTTATTTTCTGGTCCAGGATTTCTCCCAAGATTACAGCAAGTAAACAAGGTAGAGCAGCAGGCTGTACACAGCAGAGGCAAGTGAAAATACGCAGACTATGGAAGTTTTCTGTCCAACCTCGCCTGATTAATTGGATTGAATACAATTAGTTAGGGTGGTTAAGACTTCTATCTGCTCCCGGCTATTATTCATCTCATTTTCTGTATATTTTTGTTGTAATTAAGGAGAAATCCTTTGTTCTCGGAATGATTTTTAGATTTGGAAGATATTTATCAGAATCCGAGATACTGTTATTTAAGAAGATACTTTATTTAGAAAATATTACAACTATTGGCATCGCATCTGTTCATGTTTAGTTTGGATTTTAGATAAAAAGTCGATCTAATTTTAGTACATTAAGTTGGATTGTGTACTCTCAAATATTTGAAGAAAAAAAAAAGAAAAAAAAAAAAAAAAGGAAAAAGAGAAAAGATGGACTTTAATTTTAGGACAATGTTGGACATACACTTGTATACCTTTTTGTCAACTAGTATTTATAAAAAATTAATCTGGATTAAGAAAAAAATTTTTTTTTTTTGGGATTTATTAGAATTATCGTACGTTTTAGCTTAAGTTCCTTAGCCTGGATTAGAAACGTTAATTTGTTAGTTTTTATCTTGATTATAGTTGTTTTATTTATATTTTCTGTTTATTTTTTTTTACTAATTTTAAGTTTATTTTTAGTCCAGAGAGGGACAACGCAATTTTTTAAATAAAAATATAGAAAAAGAAAATAAAAAATTTTTATTTAATGAAAATTAAAATAAAAAAGAACTAAAATAAGTTAAGAACCTTAGTAAGTAAGTTAAGTTAACTAAAAATAAGTAAGAATTAAGTAAGTAGTAACTAAATAGTAAGGAACTTAAGTAAGTAGTTAGTACTAAACTAAAGTTAGATCTTAAGTAGTTAAGTAAACTAAAATATTAAGTTGAGTTAAGGAAACTTAGGATAGTTTAAAACTTTAAGTAGTAATGTAGAATCTTATAACAATTTTATTTGGAAATCATTGTTTTAAATGCAAACATTGCTTAATTAATTACTAGTCAATTTAAAATTTATTTACATTATTTAGGCGACTTCGAAATTATTTCTGACAAACAAATTTCATATGATTAAATATTTCGAAATGGAAGCGGGAAAATGATCTTGTTTCTACTCCCCATCCTAACGACATGAAGTATTATAGTTACAAGAAAATGAGAAAAAGATTTGCTGGTTTGGTTTTATATCGCCCGGTAGGTAAGTTTTATAGAAGGATATTTAGATCTTATCGTTTCATTAGAATGTCCTTCAGACGTAAAAGAAACTGTTATAAAAACAACCAACTAGCTGAACAATCATCAGACTCATTTTTACCAACATTCGAAGCCCATTTCTGAATGTTCGATTACAAAAGGGACTCACAATGGGAATTTAAACTAATGACCCATTCGAGAAAGTCTAGCCAGGACATTAAATGAGTAAATGAGTTACTTGGACTCAGCACGATAAGAAAGAACGAGCTGCTTTTGGTTCGGAGGAGGACGCTCCTCAATTCTTTTTGTCGGCTACAGATAAGGCAAGTAAGCTCCTAGGGAAAAATTAATCTTAGGAACTACGCTTCTACATCCACCTAGCTCATTACATAAAGAGCAAATTAAGGCAAATACTCGCACATTAATAACTTGTAGGATAGCTTCGAAAGTTTATTGAATTCCAATCAAGTACTAAGTTGCTACGCGTAACATTATAAACCATTGGAGTATCCGGGCTTAGTAAATTTAATCGAGCAAGCTTACACAGGTATACACATATCACCAATTGGTGATAACTCTCTTCACTCGCAAAAGTAAATTATAATCCACCTTTACTCTCTTTATTCCTCTTACCTTTATTCTAGAAATGAAAACGAAACTAACTGCATACGGTCATACCCTGAAAAAACATACCAATCATTCTTGACTTACTCTGGATAGTTCAATCTGCAGCTAGCCCTATGATAATTACTTTATTCTTTTATCTGTGGAGAATTTCACTTTTAATTACCTCTATACTTTTCCTAACCCATTTCCTTTAAACATATTTGTTCGAGTTATGTACATGACCCAAACAATTTCTTTGTGAATATACGGCTCAACGGAAATCATATCTAAGGAATCGGCTTCACCTTTGTCGAATTTAGGCCACTAGCATTTTGCCCTCAATCCAGTATTCTTATATTGATTGTCGTCTTGTTTTGTTAGACTCATCCAATTTTAACTGATTTTTCACTGCCTATCGCGAGTACAACCTGTAGAAACCCTCTCACTGTCAATCTAGGACCTTCACTTCTTTTCTTTTTATCAGAAAAAAAATAGGGTTCATGCATGTGAGAAAACAACTCACAACAGAAATGTGTACTGATATGTTCTTTACTATCCCCTCATGGATGTGATCTTTTTATTCTAAATTCTCATTCAATTTCACAAATCATCATCTAGAAAGAATCACACTCTCTTCCTATCTCTCCTCTGATCATGTCTGGGGTTAACTTTCTATTCGCTGTGTTGCTCTACTAACATCTCCTGCTGTTCTTGATTTCCAGTTTCAGCTCTGAAGGAAATCCATTGGAATCAAAGACTGATCAATTATCAAATCAGTGCCCTTTTACCGTATTTTCCATTAAATTTTCCACTACATCGGAGGGAAACTCAGGACTATCTTTTCCCTTTCGGTTCTTGTTATCGCGTACTTGTTTTGGGACAAAGACTACTTTGTAGGAGTGCATACCAAGTTAGTATCGATCAGCTGAGTCCACTTCAGCATCCCAATGTTAATGTTCGAATAACTGCACTTGAAGATGCACCTCAGGATGTGGGTCAGATTAGATCTCTGTCCCGTTCTCCAACCAGCCCAGAGGCTATCCATTCTACCTCGACCTCCTATGCCTCTTCCAAATACTCAGCCATCACTCCGGCTGAAGCTCACGTGACTTATTCCAATTGAAAACAGTCTTTAGGGTAAAGACTCCTTCACAAAAGAGGGGTCCTTTATCGGAATAAAGGTGTAGATACAGTACATATACACACTTTCTTTCAGAACAAAATCAAACGAAAATTCTTACTCCAAAACGATTAAGAACGTTCGCTTAGAAACGGAATTTCGTCACGTCGCAATACCTCAGTTTATATTTCCAACGAATGCAAAAAAAAAAAAAAAAAAAAAAACAAAAAATTTTTACATGTTTGTTTGTAAAGCTTACTTCCGCCACCGGCACTTCACTTCTCCTTTCCGAAAGGAGGAATTTAGCTCTTTGAGTGTAAAGCAACAGTTGTGAGCTTGACGGTAGAAGATGGAAGTGATTTTTGATGGGTAGTTAACGCATATAACAGTAGTATATATTATAATATATATTTTATTATATGTATATATATTATATATTTTATATATGTATTATATCTTTCTTATATATTATATATATATATATATTATATTATATATTATATATATATAATATATATATATAATTATATATTATATATATTATATGATAATATTATATCTCCCCTTCTACTCTTTTGATTGGATCTTCTTTAGTCAGTTAATAGAAAGACTAGTTATACTTTCGCTGTGTTTTTTTAATATCATTATTCATATATCATACATTTTTGTACTCATAATATATCCAATACTAATTACTGTATAAAATATATATAGGTGTTACAAAAAGAAAAACTATACTATTATCTACACGCATGTCTGTAGTATATATATAATATATATTCTATATATTTAACAATTATGTATATATTTATGTTTATATATATATACTCCACCACTTTATATATCTATATATATAATATATATAATATTATTATATTTATATATATATTATTATATTATATATTATAAGTTATATTATTAAGTATGGACCCTCCACCTCCAATTATATATTCTATACTATGGAATATAATTATTTTAAATTCTATATTAGTGTTCCGAATATTTATTTATGTTATTCACCCGGTAGTGTCTTACTCTTATATGTGAGTATCTTGTTGGAGCAAACCGAGAGCGAGATCCTTCAATTGGATATCTACCGAGGACAGTGCAGAGGTTAAAAAGCTTTAGGTTTTGTTTTATATAAATAATTTTGTGGTTTCATGCTATAATATTATTATCTGAGAACATTACGTAATAGAAATTATTTTAAATGTTTATGAATGTAATCTAGCTGTAAACAATACTATGTTGGGATCGTACTGGCAACAAATTATTGATGTATAATTTATACCTAATAGGCAGTACCTAATTGTCCCTTTAATCTTAATATCTTATCGAACGTTTTTATGCGCCGTAAATGTTTATGTAATATTATTCCTTTTTATTATTAATTTTTAGGTTTTTTTACTGTTGATACTATTTTGAATCTCTGCGACAACGCGTAATAAAATTGGATCTTGGTTTTGAGTGTTAATCCACCTCATTGATAGTTCAATATCAAGAAGGAAATTTGACATATATTACTATTTATATATTATTATATATATATATATATTATTATATTATTATATTATCTATTTATATATATATTATATATTTATATATTATATATCTATATATATATAAAAATAATAAAATAATATACTATATATAATTATTATAAATATTATATTATATATATATATATTATTATATATATATATACTTATATATTATATATATATATATATTATATTATTATTTATTATATTATTTATTTATATATATATATTATTATATATTATATATATATTATATTTATATTTGTTAAAAATTTTACTTTTATTCCAACTTCTTTTATAAAGACAGATTATAGAAGTTACTTAATTTAGTCTTGTAGGATACCTATTTAATATCATTTATGTACAAATATTGAAGCTGTCTTTTTACTTAAGTTTCCCGTTAAAAGCTTTGAGAGGGGTTTTCCATTAAGAGTTTCTTTTTTTATTTATAATTTAAAAATGCAATTTCTTTATTATATATATATTTATAAATAAATGTATATTTACAATATTATAAAGGAAGAATACTTTTAAATCTTTTTGAGCTCCTTGAAATGATATGATTTAGATCGATGCATTTGCTTTTTTCAAAATGGCGCGTATTTCGTACGACGTATTTTATTTTCCTTTAATATTTAGAATCATTAATTAAAACGTTTATTTTTCTAATGTATTTATTTTTATTATTATCAATTTAAAGTATTTTTTAAGTGTTTAAAGTTAATTATTCTTTTTAGCCTATATTGGAGGGATAATACTTTAAGCTTTTTCTTTCGTTTTTAAAGGTGCGGAATACATGCGTATACTTAAGTTTGTTTTACATTTTCCTTTATTTCATTATAACTTCTTCTATATTTGTTAAATAATTATTTTAAGTTAATAATAGGGTATTATGTTACATTACTTTCCTATAACGATTTATGAATCACGATAGCTCTAAAAAAATAGCGAAGGAATAAAAAAAAAATTATTGTCGGTTTTTAGGAAAAAAGTTACAGATGGCAAGTTGTGAATATTCATGGATATTTTTTCGTTTATATTCGCACTGTGCGAAACTTAATTAAATTTCAAAAAAAAAACAAATTATTTCCACCAAATTTAGGGGGCTCGAGCCGGGGGGACAGAGGGGGGTTCATACCCCGGAGGGGATGTCGGAGGAACCCCGCGACCCAAGCCAAAGAGCGGGGGTTCGGAAGACCCTCCGAGGGGGGATTAAGTCCCCCCGTCGTCCACGGGAGGCCGAGAGACCCTGCCATCTTTGCGGTTACCCTAGGGTATTTCCTTTAGTTAAAAAAAAAAATTTTACTTCAAAAAAATAAAAAAAAAAGAAAAAAAAAAAAAGTTAAATCCATCCTTAGAATTTTCGGCTGATTCAAAATATATAATTTGTTTTACTGTAGGACTTGCCGTTCTCTAGCTACATACTGTGCGCATTAAAATTACTCTATTATATATTATATTATTATATATATATATATAATATATTTATAGTATATCATTATATATATTTTATATTATATTTATATATTATATATATCTATATATATATATGCATATATATCAATTTATAAATTAAATGATAAACTAAAAAATTAATAAAATGAATTGGAAATAAATCAATTTGAAGCACAAAAAATTAAAAAAAAGTAAGTTCTTCTTTTTATAGCAAATCGATTTTTAATTGTTAATTTGATATAAATTATTTACAACCTTTACAATACTAAATATTTGAGGCCTTATTATTAAGGTACCTAATATATACTATCTATATATTATATATATATTATTATATATATATATTATATATATATCATATATATATATATCATTATATTATATTATATATATATATAATTAATATTTATATTACTATTATTATAATTTATATATATATATATATACTTATATAGATTATATATATACTTATATATATATATATTTATTTATATATGGTATATTATATATTTAATATATATATCTATATATATATATTACTATATTATATATACATTATATTATTTTATATTATAATTTATTTATATATATTATATATCATATATATTACTATATATATTATATATATATTATATTATAGTGTATACGGTGTGTTATATACTATATATAGGGTTATCCTTATATACTATATATAGGGGGTATATTATATAGCACTTTATGCACATTTATACATGTATTAATGAGAAGTAAATTCAGTTTGAAATGGCTCATAAAATTTGGAATAGCCTGCAAGGCTGGATTTACAGAGCGTCTCTTTTCAAATTTAATGTAAAAGCTTATGAGCGATTTCCAAGAGTCGGGAGAAGCATTTGTAATGACGATGTTGCAGCGTTTAAAAGCCTCCCAATATTTGACATTTAACTCTCGAGTTGTTTTTCAATAATAAAAGGGGTTTAAGATTCCGTTCAGACTTGGAAGAAGGGGTAACGGAGGAAAGATAATGTTTCAAGTGGGAATATCTACTATACTTCCAACTACTACTACTACTACTACTACTACTACTACTACTATACTGGTGACTATCTATACTATGATAGTAATAATAATAATAATAATAATAATAATAATAATAATAATAATAATAATAATAACACTTACTCTTTATTATTATTATCCCAAGCAAGAGGCACTTTAGTATCCGTAATTGCACGGCGATGCCAAATTATGAACGAAATCAATATGTATGAGGAGGGATGGTTTCAGAGTCGTTTTTGAACGGTATGAAGAAAATGAAGAGTTTAGTCACATGATTTAGTTTTAATTTTCTTTGAAAAT
>JABUQX010044210.1:20000-35226 GCA_015478945.1 Trachelipus rathkii | reverse complement strand
GATATGTCAGTCTATTTTTTATAATTGTTTTTCATTTTTTTTTACTTTTAGTTTCATACCGAGAACTTGTTAAATTACTTATGACGGTAGAGTAGTAATCGTTATGTAGAAATAACATAAGGCAATTCCTTAAAACAAAATGTTTCGAATCATGCATCGATATGTATATGGAATGGGATGCTGATAACGACATGCATTGCATTCATAGATTATATATAAGTATTACTATATCTAGTATATCTATATATTTAGATACATATTATATAATATATACGTATATGATATATATATATCTATATATATATATATATATTATATATATATGTATACTTAAGTTTTGATTTGAGAAATTTGGCAACTATTTGACTACTCGAATAATAAATCAAATATTTATTGGTTGCCCCAAGTTGTTGTGTTATAACCATTCTCTTTTGGTAGAGATTCTCTCTCGTCTCTCTCAACGCAAGCTTTCCAGGTCGCTGTTTGTTCGCTCTGTTAATCTATGAACAGTTTTCAAGCATCTGGTAGACTTCATGGAGGGACCTTGGTCTTCTTTGAGACGTGCGTTACGTTATTCAGTTCAAGAGACTGGTGAAATTTCTTTAAGGTAGAAGTTGAATCATCATCGTTTAGGTATCCATACAATTTAACACGTGACAACTTTAATTTACATTTTGACATTTTAACATTTTGGAAGTTGTACTGATGCAGGTATTATGTTATCTTTATTAACATCGTTGAAAAGTAAAGATACTTACATCCAAACCAAACTCCTAGAATATTCTTAGCTTAGGCGGTCAAATATTTAGGATTGTGAGGCAGTTAAAATTTTGTTGCCGTTTTAGGTCGCCTTGGGTCGAATCATGGATCAGTACGTGCGCGAGTCTCCTCTCTCTCTCTTCTCTCTCGTCTCTCTCTCTCTCTTATATATATATATAATTATTATTATTAATATATATATTTATATATATATATATATATATATCTACTATTATAAGTTAAGTTAAAGTTAAGTTTAAGTTAGTTTAAGTTAAGTTAGTTTAGGTTAAGTGAAATCAATGAATGTGATATATATATATATATTTATTATATTTTATATATAGTATATATATATATATATATATATATTTTTATATATTATTATATATATACTATATATATTTATATCTATATATAGTGAGTGGCATATGTAAAGAGAGGAAATCTATAGACTTTCAAACGAACTTTGTTTAGATTAATAAGTTTCAGTTAAAAAAATAAGAGTTAAAATAGATCGTATTTGATTTTAAAAAAAAAAAAAAAAAAAAAAATTACTTATACATTTTCCAATACGGAAATTATTACGTTCTGCGATTTTACGTCGCGAGATAATGAAACAACTCAACTGTATGACATTAGCTTTAAACTTTTCTGGCACCATATTTGGTTTTGCTTTTCTTTTATTGGAAACTTTATAATAATATATATAGTTTATATATATATTATATATTTATTATAATATAATATATATATTATATAATACTATATATATATGTCGATCAAAGGGCACATCATGTAACTAGAGAACCGGCACACTCCAGGAAATCAATCGTATATCGATGCTGCGAATTTTCCGAAGGTTTTTTTTTGGTATCGGATTTTTAAAGTTTTTTTTATTTCCCATTTAGGGGGCTCGAGCGACGGGGGACAGGAGGGGCGCGAAGTCCCCTTTCTCCACCGGAGGCGGAGACCCCCGACTCTACATCTTTGCGCTATTACCCTATGATATTCCTGTTAGTTAAAAAAGATTATTTTAATTCTTTGACTATGCTATCTTCAAGTAAAAAGAAAATGAATTGGTGCACAGCAAAGATTGCAGGGTCGGGTCTCTCGCCTCCGGTGACGACGGAACGGGGACGTTCTCCCTCTGTCCTTCGTCGGCTCGAGGCCCTAGAATGGGAAAATAAAATACATTCCTTAATTTTCCAATGAATAATGAAAAACAAAAAGTTCGATGATTTTTAGGTTCACACTAACATTATGAAACCGTTAGTCTAAACAAAAGTAGTTTGAAAATTTTATTAGTTTTTTTCTTTCATTATGAAGTTACCATATCTTATATAATATATATATATATACTTTATATATATCTTGTATATATAATATATTATATTATATATGATATAATATATTATATTATATAATATATATTATATACTATAATATATAGGAAGACGAGAGAGAGAGAGAGAGAGGAGAGAGAGAGAGAGGAGAGGGAGATGAGGAGCGAGAGGAGAGGAACCCCAAGCGACTCTTAACGAAAAAATTCTAACTCATAAAATTTGTTACTGATCCATCCAATATATGCCGTCTATGTTTCACATATCGAAGTTAACATGTATGGGATTTAGCCGAATGGGGTATGAAGAGAAAACATGCATTTTTATGTCCCAAAATTTTTTTTTTGGGGGGGGATTTTTCTGCTTCTAGTTTTTTAAAACCCAACTGGGAAATGATTTATTCATCTTTCTATTAATATGCAAACTGTGAGTGTTGTCTGATAACTAAAATATATTATTTATTCAGGACGATGCGACCGGAGAGATGTGAAATTTGGCTTGAGGGGTTAAAAATTTGTAGGCTTCACGGAGCGCATGAACTAAACATCAAGACTGACTATGAAGTGGATCCAAAGATCTGACGGTAAGGAAATCTAGGGATCGTCCTCACCGTAGCGTGCCCTCGTATGCACTACTAGGAGCTGAAGATATGAATTGTCCATTACGTAACCAAAAATCCTTCACCGAGATGTCACAGACATCCAGAGGCATACATATGATGCTTCAGATACCAGTTCGCTAGACGTCTCACGAGAGTGAGGTATAATTTATCACGAAGTAACCAGCTATAAACAACAGAATCTGACAGGACAACCTAAGAGTGAGACTTGCCTTTGTACAGATGCATGCGCGAAAGAGTGGATTTTTGGTTCTCGGCGTGGTTTTTAGCAATGAGGAAATACTTTTATCTAGGATCGCGGTCCCACTGCATTGTTGGCGGGACTGGAATAACACCGCGCTATCAACCTTGAACTATATGAGCGCCAGAAGGGGCACGTGACATGCAACGCTTGGGGGTGGTGAATTATTTTTCTCTTGGAGAACTCCGACCATAAATGGATGGTTCACACCACTTTTCTTTCTAGAAATATTAGAAGAGGTTTTCTTACCAACTGTTCGAGTATTTTTATTTCCAGACCCTGAGAGATTTTTATATGTGCATAACAATAGCCCTATACATACATACAGCTCGAAGGGTTACAATGGTTTGAAGAGCACGACAGAACAATTCAACTTCTACCTTGGCCAAGTCGTTGATGTGACCTAAATTCATGAGACTTTGGGGTTTATGTGTTTCAGACTGGATTCCGCCAGGAAGAATTACAAATAAGTCTTGCATACATGCCAAAATCGTGGGGAGAATATCCAGGCGACGTCGAACCCTTCTTGGAACCTGTATACCAACGATGCCGTCTCCTTAATCGGTGATGCGATCTGAAGGGGAGTGGACCCGTATTGATATATATATTATATAATATATTTATTAATATATATATATATATATATATTATTAATATATATATATAATTATAATATATATAATATACTATATTATTATATATTTATTAATATAGTATATATAGTATATCTATTATTATATAATTCTTTTTGCTTTGTTTGTTAATATAGGTGGTAATTGTAAGTCGTTTCCTGAGAAGTTTATTATAAGTTTATTTTTTTTTTTTTTTATTTTATTGTTTATGTAATAAATTTGTGATGTTTTTCTCTTGTATTTTTACTCTTTTCCTTTGTATAGGAAATGGAATTAGTTCAGATTAACATCTGCAATTATTAGTGTTGAAAAAAATATCACATCTTTTGCATTATATAGCAACACATAGATTTGCCAATGATGTTCTTGTTAAGGAATAAGCATCACCAACTTCAATCTTATTGAATAGTGGAGCGTAGCTTACATTCTCTCCAGCAAAATCCATGCTCGTTGTTAAAGTCTGTTAGGTTTACAATATTATATATATATATTATATATATATCTTTATATATATATATATATATATATAATATATATATATATATATATATTAAATACTATATACCAGGGGTGGCCAACCTTTTCCATACCATGCGCCAATTTTTTCACAGAATAGTTCAGATGCGCCATACAACTCATTATAGTCATATAAATATAAATTTTTAAATGATTTATATTTTAATTATTTTTATGTTTAAACAATATCTTTACAGGCACAATGAACATTACTCGGCATTAATGGGACTTTTGAACCTGATTGGATTTCGCTAGTCTTTCAATGTTTGGTGTTAAATTTGTTACTGAGAGCAGCAGAGAATTTTTCAAATTTGAATCACTTATTCGCGACCTTGATTTGCTTTTAATCAATTTCATGGATGAAAATGCTTGTTCACATCTGTTTGTCATTTCAAAACGACATATATAACTTTTTGCAAATATTCTTAGCTCCGGGAAATGTTCACAGGGTAATGAACCCCAGAAATTAAATTGAATAATGATATAATTCCCTCAATCATCTTCCTAACAACGAAAGGTGTAGATCTATAAACTTATGCCCATCAGTTCCATTTGTATTTAAAAGTGTTCAATCCGGGATCAAAGGAAAAAAAGGAGAAGTAATATTTTGGGCTAAATACATAAAACTGCTAGTGTTACGACTTTCAAATGACCCTGGCAATATCTTGATTTTTTCAATATATTTGGTCAAATTGCTATTATCCAGAGCACATTCACTCTGTTCTTTCAGGTGTGGAAATTGACTCAAAACCCCACTTTCTAACTGAGAGATGAACAGTTTTAATTTTATTTTAAATGAACTGATGCTATTGACTAAACTTGGAAATAATTTATTCTTGCCTTGCAGTTTTAAATTTAGATCATTGTGATGGCTAGTAATATCAACTAAAAGGCCAAATCAAATAGCCAGTTTTTGTCAAATAATAGGGTTCTTTCATCAGTTAGCTTATTTTCCTTTCTAAAAATTAGAACGGCTTTTTCAATTTCCAAATCTACTCAAACCTTCCCTTTAGAAAGACAGCGCACCTCGCAATGAAGGATAAGTTCACACACTTCAACTATTCATTCACCAGTTTTTTATATTCTTATTTTCTCTCGTCTGTTTTATGCTCTTGCTCTAATTTTATTCACAATTTTAACACCAGGTAGGCATTAACATGATGCAGAGTTAAAGTTTTTAACAGTTGCCTCTTGGTATATGCAAGTCGATATTTTAGTCAGGATGATTTAACAAATTGCCATTGATATTACCTATAATTGACGGCTCTCGTCAAGTACACACACTGATGAGTTTGCTATAATCCTAATTTTGTTGAATCCTCTTGTTTTACCATGTGCAATGACCTCCAGATGGCAAGTTCTTCAATTACATTGTAAATTATTCATCGGATTCTCTTATAAAAATGCTTATGGGCACATCACATATCGCTCGTGTGATCTCTCAAAAGCAAGGAAAGAAGTATAGAATGGACAAGATTTCCGTTGCTGAAATGCACTCCTGAGAGAGTTCCTCGATAATCTCATACTGGTCTGCCTTGATATTAGCACTTTTCGTCTGCTTTCTTTCAATAACCTTTCTTACAAGATGCGACGTAGCAATTGGAGCATTACTTGACAATTCTTCCCGCCAGAAAAGGTTTACTTTCTTGCTACAATGCTTAAAGCACATTATTGACGCTTATTTTTGCAAGTTCACAACCCTACTTAGAAAATATATTTTTGTCTTCTTCTGGATTTCTGCCTTTTTCTTAAGTCAACATATTCTTTTTCGGTGACTAGACGCAGGCAAGCTTTCATTTTTTTCTTCTATGTATTAGTCTGAGCTGGTTTTTTATGTGTCTATTAGTCATGTGTTCTTTTAATGTGAAAGGAGTTACTTTACTCAACACTGCGAAACGAGTTTCATGATGGACTTTGTCTAAATAACAATACATTATGTTATTGGTTAATTATTGCTTGTATGTGAAGAGTTTAACAATTTTTGGAAATAATATTTTAGTTTTCATAAATAAATTCGGTTAAGAGATTATTGCACACTAGCCCAGTAAGTATAAATATCTGCAAAAAGTAGCTGTAGCAATGCGCCACTTTAATCATCCAACTGCGCCACGTTTGGCGCGACTGCGCCCGGGTGGCCACCCGGATTATATCTATACTATATATAATATATATTTTATACTATTATATATTATATATATATATATATATAATATCATATATATATATTATAATTATAATATATATAGTATTCTATATGTGAAGTAAGTATTGCCAACAAATTATTGTATTATGCTCAAAAACAAGCGTCAACTGTTTCAGGACTTCACTAAACAGTTGTCATACCTATAATTAATAATCTTGTTTTTATTTTTATGAATTTTAACGTAGAAAATTTTTTTCGTGTTAGCTTTGTCCATTTAATTTCTGGAAAATAAGATACGAAAAATATCGTTGCTTCTTTTCTTTTAATTCCTATTTTCCAAATAAATTTCATTTTTCAATCATTGACAAAACTTCCTTCATACTTTTTCTGCGTTTTCTTTTTTCTATATAACTTCTGGTTTACTTCCTCGTCGTGGTGTGTGTATTATGGTTTCCGTAATTTTAATATAGTGTTTATATATATATATATATATAATATATATTATATATTAATTGATATATATATATATATATATTATATATATTTATATATATTAATATGATATATAGGGAAACTCCAGATGGGGCACAGATTAGTATCGGTAGATGACAACTACGACACTTTACAGAAAGAGCAATCTTACATATTTGGAATCAGCTATAGAGCTTATAACACAGATGGAAAATTTTAGGGGGCTCGATTGCTTAATGGAAATATTATGTCCATGACTACTTCATTTTCTAGGGCTTCAGCCGAGGGGAAGAATGTCCCCGTCGTCCACCTAAGAGGCCGAGAGACCCGACAACTGATATCTATGCGTCTACTCTAGGGTGTTCGTCTAGGTTTTAAAATAACGACTTATATGTATTATTATATATTATATTATATATATATATATTATATATATATATATTTATATATATATTATATATATTATATTAATTCATATTATATAGGGAAAAGTAAGATGCTTGAACACTCCCTAATTAATTTTTATTTTTTTACATTTACTTTAATTTCTCTGCTAATCCTCTGTAATTGTTTTTCTTTGTCAGAAGATGTACTTTTCGAGTTTTTTTACATTCCGGTAAATAAGCTCTATACGCTATTTCCAAATATGATTGGTTTTTCTTCAAGTGTCGTACTTTGTCGAGATACGTCTGTGCGCACTAATCCTGCGAGTTTCCCCATATATATATTATTATAATATTATATTTTATATATATACTATTTATTATATACTATATAGTATAATATATATATATATATATATATTATATATCATATATATAAATTCATATTATATTCCAATTTATACGATCAAACTTTAGTGGCAAATGTTAAAATCGATTCGAACAGAAAATTGAAGATTTACTCTCTTCCACTTTCAATGTTCTGCGCTCTGATATATAGAGGACACTATTACATTAAATAAATTTTGACTATGATATACGCAATGTAATTCTATGTATCATTACAGACGAGTGGTAACTGTCTGTAACCTTATATTTTGACTTGACGGTTACGACATAAACATGGAATTATTATTAATTCCAGTAGCGTATCTTATAATCCTTGAAGACTGGTAGCAACCTACTTTTGAGCAGTCTGCTTTCCACTATGGTAATAAAAAGCAGTATATTACGGCCTTGTAGTACCCTACATGTATTAAGGTTAATCTTTAGTAGATCTTCATTTTAAGTCCTTGGTGAGAATGTTCTTTATAATAAATTATATTATATATATTATATATATAATATATCATATTATATATAATTATTATATATATATATATATATCATAATTATTATATATATATATAATATATATATATATTATTATATTATATATATATATTATATATATATATATTATATATAATTATATTATATAATTATATATATATTATTATTTATATACTCATATTAATATATAATATATTATATTTATATATATATATCACATGAAACCTTCTTTCAAACATCATGAACAGCTTACAGCGTTTCGTCATCCATACGAGCATATGTTTTGATTTATTTCACAGGTTGCCTTATTCAGGGGATGTACTACACATACACTATGCCTGCAACGAACCACATAACAGCACACACACCACATAATATATTATTATTAATATATAATATATATATATATATATATATAGATACTAACTCCTATATATAAACTATATATATCTACTATATAATATATATCTACATATATATTTATATATCTATAATATATATATAGTATAATATATATATTATATTATTCTATATATATATAGTATTATTAATATCTATATATATATATCATATATTATATATTTACAGCATTGCACTACATTAATAAGCAGGACTTTAATACCTTTTAGAGAATATTATATAGAACATGAAACATATCCTGGAATTTTTATTTCAATAAATCCAATTTTTTGGAGTATTTCTACATTTTGATGACGTCATGCGGAATATAACCTATATTTATCTGAAAACATTTACTTATATTTAATCGTATTGTCGAAAGAAGTTCTTACAATTCGTCATACTTCCAATGCTAATGACGTCAAACACTCATAATGATTACTTTTTCAAATAACAGGAACGAGTTCATATTCCTATACTTCGTTCACACTTGCGAAAGGGGCGTGGTTTTCGTTCCCTCTATGGGTAAAATCTAACGTTACAAATTAAAAATGGCGATACATGACTTATGTTATATTCGTTTCATGAACTTTGCTGTTGACCTGTACATAATGCACCAATTTATGTTTCGCAATGAGATATTAAAAGCAAGCTTATTTTATTATTATTTATTATTATTTTATTATTATTTTATTATTTTTATTATTATATTATTCTATTATTATATTCAGCTTGTGTATACCATTCTTTTCTCGTTTCTTAGAAATAAAATCTTATAATAATATCTAGGAAAAGAACTTTAATAATTTTTTTTATATATTTTATCAATATATATATATATATATATATATATATATATATATTAAATTATCTATTATATATTATATAATATTATATATATATAAAACCCGAACACGGCTCATATCATATATATATATATTTATATATATATACTGATATATATTTATACCCCGCGGTGTTAAGCAAACTCGTCCGAAGATTATGAAATTTGTGTTGAATTTATCTGGTTTTTCACTTTTGAGAATTATTGAGATTAATTGAAGAATACAGCGCTGAATGAATAATACAGTGACGTGGTTAGACATCCTCCATTGTAGATAGACTGTTGTCACTGTTCTGAAATTTATTTTCTCTTCTTCTAGAAAATCAATATACATTATATCAGCATGAATATAGATTTCCTTGTAGGTACGTACTACATAAAACATACTCATGGTGACTTAACTTCTACAGGTATTCATCTATACAGTAGCCATTGTGATGAGGTGCTAATTTGGTGTGAAGGACTACCCATGGATGAATCTTTTCCTTATTGACAAGGAGTGAAGAGACAAAATGGAAATTCATTGGAAATTATTCGGTGTGGGTCCCTCCGTTATAAGGAGAGAGAGAGAGAGAAGAGAGAGAGAGAGGAGAGAGAGAGACAGACAGAAGACACAAAAAACCAGAAAAAGAGAGAGAAGGGAGAGAGAGAGGATGAGAGGAGAGAGAGAGAGAGGAGCAGGAGAGAATTCATTATGGTGAGGGAAACAGTCAGCTCTTCAAAACTGAGGGTGTGTCAGACCTGCGTATTAATGACGAGTGCTATGCATTCCTGTATCCACCGATTTGTGTGCTACTTAAAGTTTCTTCGCTATTTAACATCTTGAAATTAGTACAAGATACAATTGTCAACGGAAATAGCCATGTTAAACTGAAGCTGGGAGGCCTGGGATTAACGGAATTACTTATTTCCGGCTTCTCTAACCTGCATGTTGCTTGAATTTTTCTTCTTTAATGTGGTCTCTTGCTGGGAACTGCTGCGATTTGTTGTCTTTTTCCTTTCCCAGGGAGACAAGGTTTGTAGAAGAAGTAGTTCGTCTGCATCTTCTTCTTGAATCTTCCTTTTTATATGACGAACAATCTCTAGTACTCTAGTAGAGTTCTTAGAACTTCGTAGGCATCTTCTTGAAAGGGTGTTCTCCTTGAGAACTCATCTTCTTGAAGAGCGGTATTCAAGTACTGAGAGAGTGGACTTCTGCTTGAAGAGAGGAAATGCTCAACTTCCTGGGTCACCAATATAAAGCGAGAAGGGCTGGTGTACTAGTATCTATCTTTTCTTCTTCTGCTTGCTCCTCCTCTTCATGGGTAGTCTCTCTCTCTCTCTCTCTCTCTCTCTCTCTCTCTCTCTCTCTCTCTCTCTCTCTCTCTCTCTCTCTCTCTCTCTTTGTTATGTACTCTCCTGAACACATGCAATATTTCAATAAACAAGCTAATTTTACATAATTTTACTGATGACGTAATATGGGCAAAATGCACGTTACAAAACATTATTATTTATAATATTAGTCTATCTTCAATTACTAACACTTTAGAGCCTTTAAAAGAAAACTGCTTTTCAGTTCCGATAATGAAAAAAAGAGCAATATGTTTTGTTATGTAAATAAAAATCCTTTCGTTGGATTGACTTTTCTATATAATAAGTATTTTTCTTTTTTTTTTAAACAAATTATAATACACTTTACTTAACAATTTTATATAAAAAGATGTTTATATTTAACATAAATAATAAATATTATATTTAATATCAATTTATGAATACAAGCTTAATTTTAAAAAGTAAAATATGTAATAAATATTCCAGCTAATTTGTAAGATAAAACCATTTTCTATAATTCTTTTAACAATGCCAACTAAATAACTTTAAAAAATCCTTAAAGAAGATATTTTTAAAAAAATGAACATTTTATATATCAAAAAGTTACTATTATATATATATATATTATATTTAATATATATATAATATATATATATATATATATATATATATATATATATATGTTACCCTAGATTTTCAGATAAATATATATAATGATATTTTTATAATATATAATTAGGTTAGTTACTTTTTCTATAGCGTTTAAACTAGTATTAAGTTTGTTTTGTATCAAATTTGCATATTAATTATTGGATACTAAAATACCCGATATTAGGAAGTCATTTTCAACGTATGTTTAAGCCTTTTGGAGGCCTTGCCTCCAGCTCTTCCTTGGTCCTCCAAGAAAGCTAAAAGGAAAGTTTTCTTTCCTGATCTTTGGTCTTTCATAGATCGTTGTTTCTGAGCATTGCCGTCTTCCACAATCTTATAGTCAGCCTTCTGATTATAAAGGTACTATTTGGTCTTCCAGATAGATACTATCTTCAGTAAACACCTGTGCCAGTCTTCTGACACGAAAGAGAACAGTATTTCCGCTCTCAAAGCGTTGAGTGTTCTAGCCGAAATTTGCTATTCAGTCTTCCGGATAGATACTGTCTTCAGTATATACCTGTGCCGGTCTTCCGAAACAAAAGAGAACGGTCTATCCGCCCTTAGGTGCAGAGTCTTCTCTGTGTAAAGGCTTTGTTCTGGTCTTCCACTACAGGTCTGTAACTAATTTATTAGTTAAAAGAAGTTCTATGTTCGTCCATGAACTGAGAGAAGGTCTTCCTTCTCTGTGTGATCAGATCGATCTGGTTACGAAGCCAGTCTACTGACCCTCTTCTCTCTCCCCTCTTATTTTTTTATTTAGCGCCTTTAGAATTCCATGCATTCTCCAAAGAGCAAACTGTACTATTTCCATGCATTCCATGCTACCATATGTTATCAGTATAGCATTTTTTCATTTTTAATAAATGAACATGTTTTATTGATTTTTTATTAACCTGTCACTACCAGCTATTTTTCTTTAAGAATCTAAATAATTCAAGGCGTTCATGGTTATCTCAGAAACGAGTTTTGTTTTAGTCTGCAGGAATAAGACTAATTGGCATCTTAGAAACCCTGTTTTTTATTTTGGCGGGATCGGTGGGACCTTTTTTAGTGACCTTTTACCGACTTTTTTAAAATGACAAATGAAATGTTTTTATATTAGTAGCAGCATTTTGAGACATTTAGAATTATTTAAAAAATTTAAAACCTTATAGTTTAAAAGTTTAAAACTTTATACTATTAGTAGTATTTATTTTCTTAGCCTTAGTAAAAAGCTGGTTTAAAGTGACAGGTGAAATTATTAATGTTAGGTAAATATACACCATCGTGAAATAGTAGTAAAGAAAAACAGTCTAAATTAATTAATGAAAGAAAGTTTATAAATATTAAAGAATTTAGTATAATATCTAAAAGAAAAATAAAGGTTAAAGAAAACCTAAATATTTTCAGGAATATTTTGCAATATTTTATTAAAAGTTAAAGGTTAGAATAGTTATTGTAATAATAACGATAATTTTATTAAAAGTGTTATATTCTCAATTGTATAAAAAAAGGAAGTTAGATAAGAATTTAATATACCTGTTGTTAAAAATAAAAGTAAGAATGAAGATAATGAGTTTATATTTGTAATAGTATTAGTAATTGACGTTAAATCACTTAAAGATAACAGCAGAAGACAAATAATTGATAAAATTGATATAATAATGTAGGTCGGAGCAAAAAACGGAAGAGGAAAAAAACATTCGCTTCAGTAATAATAATAATAATAATAATAATAATAATAATAATAATAATAATAATAATAATAATAATAATAATAATAATAATAATAATATGCAAGAGAAATAAATCTGTAAATAATTTTTCATTCAGGGACAATGAAATTTGATATCCCTTAAAGGTAAAGACTTGTAGTAATTATTAAAATTTAGAAGTAATATTTTGAATTAAGTTTTTTCTTCAATTAGAAATATAAATATTTAAAAGATTTTGTTAATAGATTTTAAATTTATACACTTGAGGATTTAAAAAACTAAATTGAGGACAAACTATTATAAAGATTTAAAATAATGGTAAATTAAAACTTTTTTTTTGAACAAATAAATTGATGTTAATGTTGACTGAATATGTGATATTAAATTTATTTTTTAAGTAAGGACAATGGGAAAGCAAAGATAAAGAGATAGGAAACGGAAAAGTGAGAGCTTTTGAGAGATTAAATGAGATACTTTATTAATGTTGCTAGTGTAGTCTAGTAGTTTTTTGAATTGATGATTTTGATTGTAAAAGTTTAAGAGAGATATTAAAGAAATATTTAATATTGATGAATATTAGAATTGTAAATTTAAAGTTCTTTTATTAGGCTATTATTTTTAAGATGTAATCTTAAGGTGTGCATAAAATGAAATGAATTTAATTATGTTGGTAACATAAATTGAAATATTATGTTTTGGAATTTTGTGATTATTTTGAGATATATCTGTTGCAACATTGGATTTCGTAGTTGAGCTAGTAACATAGTTACTCTACTGTGTCTTTCGGTTAGTAATAAGTTTCCAAACAATTACTAGCTGGGTAAATCCAAAAGAGGTAAAGTCTCTAAGGAGAAATTATCGTGAGTCCGCCTTTAGAAATGTGAAATGGAAGAGCTAGCACACTGCATTCAATTTCGAGACAAATTTGTTAATTGTTATAAAAATGAAGTTAATGAATTGTTGAGTTAAATTAATAAGAGTTAAGAGGTTAAAAAAGATCAGAGAAAGAAATCCATGGATAATTGAACAATATATTAATGTAGTATTTAGTAGCCTTTTTCAAGAAAATAGAGATAAAAGCAAGTCGGTAAATTTAGATCTTTTTTGGTAGGATTGTAAAATAGAAGGGTATCGGAAATGTTAAAATCAGGGAGTAGTGATATGAATTTAATAAGGAAATTGTCGTCAGAAAATAATGCTAAGTGTAATATTTGATTAATAATTAAAAGTTTGTCCTAATTAATTTATTAACGTAATTTTCCGCTTATTTAAGTTCCTGATTCAGAGAAATTTATATAATATAATAAAGTAACGTTATGCTTAAATATGTAAATTATTTTGATTATATTAAATTTCATCTTGGTCTATTAAACGTTTCTTTTAAACCTTCCCCTTTAGAAGAATTTATTAACAAAGTTCACCGATGTTTTGATTATGTAGTCTCTAATTGAAATATTAGAAGTTTCTTTCAAACTCCCCTTTAGAGTATATTAATAAAATTAGCTAATGTATTTGATTTTGAATAGTTTAAATAATCATCCTTTCTTTTTCAGACAAATTAAATAAACAGGTATAACTATTTAAAAATGGAAGAAAAACCTATGTAGGCTCATAAAATTTTTAGATTGTTTCTCAGGTCGATTGAAAAAGGCATTCCTTGGCATGTAAACATTGAATGCTAATAAATAATAAAATGTATAAAATATCGACAAATTGATTAAAGAAAGTTATTTCCAAGGAAAAGAGACACACATTATATTTGTCAACTTATATGCTAGTAATTGTGCGAATTTCTTAATTGAAGAAATTTTACTACACTTATATAAATTGTTTAAAAGATCCAAACACAATTATGAAGTAGTATTGGAAGATGACCAACATAGAACCTTCAAAATATTAAGACTCCATGACTTCATAGATTTGGAGCAAATGGTGCGCTTAACTGCCTGGTGGAGACTAATCCTATTAAGGAAAGACTTGAAAGAAAAACTTAAAAGAAAATCCTTCCCAAAAAGAAAAAAGTCCAAATGTTTCAGAAAAAGGGAAACCCCCATTGTAAAAACAACTAAACTATAAGTTTTAGCAAAAAGGAAATCCCAACCGTTGAAAAGCTAATGAAAGAAGAACTTAATCATGAACAGAAAAAGAAAGTTAAATTACAGCAAAGATTTGTAGAACTTATTGGCTATCAGACACCTTCCCCGACAGAAGATGAAGAATTCTATTTAAACAAGTCTCGTCTAATGAATAGTAATTTAGTGCAATTTCCCCCTATCCACCTCCCTAGTTCCTGATAAGGTTAAATGTAATATTTTCTCTTCCTCTTCTA
>JABUQX010044210.1:0-12500 GCA_015478945.1 Trachelipus rathkii | reverse complement strand
TATAAGGGTCCTATTACTGCTCTCCCTACAATCCCTCGGAACTATACGCCCTAAACGCTTTGTTAGACAACTTCCAAATCCAATCAATCATCATCTGCCTCCGTTCTTGATCATTTCAACTAGTAATTCATCTATACCTGCCGATTTTACCCTTCCTCAACTTTCTTTTTTTACTCATTACCCCTTCCTTACAAATGGACCTCATCCCCAAATACCTATTCTTTGCACCATCAATCCAGCACACGGACATTCACCATCTCCTCCTCATTACTTGCAATGTTATAAAGATTTTCGAAGTGTTCCTTCCACAGCTCCCCTAACATCCATTTCATCAAGTTAACGAAAGCAGCACCATCCCTATTCATTATCTAAGCAGATCTCTTATTCTCATTCTTAACCTTTCACGCTTCCTCCAGAAGAGCTTCTTATTCCTTTGTAAGTCACCCCATTCATCTCCTTCCAAACTGTTCATTTAACTAATTTCTCCTACGTATGCAACCCTTTTAGTAATTTCTTTTTTTCCGTCGCTTATATAATTCCAAGCTCTTTCTTTGAACGCTTTATCACTGGATTTTAGTAGCATTTCAATCTATGCTTCTTTTTACTTTTTTACTTTTAACTTCTTGCATCACCTCTTCATTCCACACTTCACTGTTAACCATCCTTGTTTCCTACTTTAACACATCCACATACTTCCTTTGCACTGCTAACAATTTGCTTCCACATCATGTGGTTCCAGAATTTGTTCAGTTTTAATACTTGTTCACGATTCAACTGATATAGCTTGGCGAAGCGCTCTTAAATAACTTATCCTTATACCTTGTTCACTTAGCTTCTCACTCGTAATTCTACCAATTTCCTTCCGTATCACCTTCCTCTTCCATCCAAGCCCCACTAACTAATTTACATCAAAACAAACATAGATCGATAATCCATTCCCTAACGCTCTCACCAACGTATCATCACAGCATACTTCAAACATCTCCTTTCTTACCAACGACAAAATCAATCATAACTCTTTTCAACTTCGTACAAATCTCTACCTATACCAACCTCTAGTATACTTATGAGGAAGTGCTCTTGTGTTATAAGAAAGTATTACTTAGCATAACATACCCTCTTTCCTCACAAGAAATCATCACTCACTACCATTCTCATTTTCTCCCGACAACCAAAACCACTGTTATACCATCCATTTTTGATCACCTATCCAACCATGTAGGTCACCCAACACAATCTCTGAAGCTCCTACTCACCCGATCCAAAACATCATTCAGATTATCGCAGAAATCGCACTGGTCCTTCACACATTACCCTCAGATGACCTTATGTCCACACCACACGTACCTTGACATTTTCAACTTAAATTAAACTCATTAGAAAATTCTAGAATTCATCATCAAAACACAAAATCTACCACAGGCACTGTTAACCCAAACAGGTTCAACTCATCAGAATTTGCAACTCTTCTCTCCCCCTCTCATTCCTTTCCACACCAGCACACACACATTTCACACCACACCACTCATTTTCACCGTTTCTTTCACCTTTGTTCAGTCACAGCGAGCAAATCCAAATTTGCCCTTTCTAAATACATCCATCACCCTCTCTCCTCTTCTCCTCAACATTTATTCCTCTGACACTCCGTGTACCCATACGATTCATACATTTTCTCCGAAAGATAGAATGCCATTTACGGCGATCGCGACCTTCTCCGAGGCATGCATTAGCATTCCTGGCAAAAGATAAGTGTAGTGGGCAACCAATCCAACTACCGCGTCCCTTAGTCGCCTCTACGACATCGCAAAGACAACGATGTGGTAATTCTTTCTTTCTCCACACATAGGGATATAAGGAGTAGGGATGTCTGTTAAGATGTTGACTAGAAGAGGGGTGTGGATATAAGTAAAGTGTATTTGATATGTGATAAAGGTGTTTGTAAGATGTCTTCTGGAGGATGAGTGTGTAAAGAAAATGAACGCAAAAAGAGAAAAGGTGAACTATTAGGCACTGGAATACATCATATGCAAAATGGGAAGTAATTTCATCGCTGCGAGAATTCGTATACTCTACCTATATATATATATATATATATATATATATAATATATATATATATATATATATATTATATATATATATATATATATATATATATATAATATATATATATATATATATATATATTATTTTGTAACAAAAAAACATTAAAAACAATGAGAGGTTTTCTTTAATAACTCTTAAAGGGTTTATTTAAGGAAAGCAACATTTATTAGGCTATATTCTGAAAAGTATTGTTGATATAGTATTGCAACAACCATGTTTATCTTATTCATACTAATTTATACCATTCTTAATATGAGTATTTTTGCACAACAAACATTGTTTATCCTTGAGTAACTAACTCATGGCTAATTGCATAGTCCATAATAGTAGTATGACGACAGTTTGAGCGAGACCAGCCTTTTCGCTAGGAAGGAATAGAGGTATCGGTTTGAAACTTGGAATATAATCTATTGAGGTGTTAAGCTCGAAACCGACGAGTTTTCAAGTCTCTAGGATGTATATAGGGGGTACCTCCCCCCGAGAGCGAAGGTGAAATATGTCGCTTACGTCCTTTTGGCGTTCCATTTCTCGAGCTGAGTAAGCCTAACGGGCGTCCACAAATCGAAGCAGGTGTTTGAAGCGCGCGCGCCACAACACACATGATTATATTATTATATTATTATATTATTATTATTATTAATTATTAATTATTATTATTATTATTATTATTACGAAAAATCGATTCCCGAAGGGAAAAACCAATTCCCTGCAAAAGGAATCGTTTTTTTTTACACAATCCGCTTCCGCCGCGGTTCCTTCTTCGCATCCGGTTCTGACTCCGATTCCGAACGCCAGCCTGCCTCCGACTCCGAACTTATCGTATCGTGCTAAAATTTGCAGGGGTGTTAGATGGTGACGTAACCTCGTCGTAGACGAGGTTACGTCCCCGTGGGTCCCTGAAGGGGGGCCCCAACCCCCTTAAAAAATCGAAATGTTCGTATAAGGCTGAAATTTGGAGAGAGGATTCAGAGTGTAATTTCTAGAAAAAGTTGGTATTGGAATCGGAGGAGTTTGGCTCCGGCACGGTGCTGGAGCTGGAGCTGGTGCGGTGCCGAGTTAATAAACATTCGTAAAACAACAATATTGGTGTCCCTTTATAGGTTATCAAGACCGTAGAGCTCGAATATAAGGGTTATAAGTCTGTATAGGGTGTCTAGGACCCCCATTAGGGGGGGTCCTGACTGAAAAAAAAGCACAGAGTGCAAAACAGAGGTCGAAGGAGGAATGAAGAAGGATGAAGGAAGAATAAGGAGGGAAAGAATGAAGAAGGAGTCTGACTCAGATAAGTAGGAGTTGACAGTTGCACCGGTGCTAGCTCCGGTGCGGTGCGAGTTATTAAATATTTGTGTAATACAATATTGGTGTCTATATATTGTTATTGGGTCTGTAGATTTCGAAAATAATGGTTTCAGAACTATCATGAAAAAATAAAAATAAAAATAAATAAATAAATAAATAAAATTTCTTATTCTTTTTGTTTATAACTTACAAATTTACGTTTTTACATACCCTAAAGCAGTAAATCAGTAAATCAAACCACCATCCAACCACCCTCCTGTCCAGTCGTGATCTATTGATCTATTGATCTATTGATCTATTGATTCAAGTCATATTTTTTACTAAAATTGTAACGTTTTTTCATACCCTAAAATCACGTAAATACAGTAAAATCAAGACCACCATCCCGCACCCCCTGTCCATGCCTTGATCTATTGATCTATTGATAGTATTGCAATGAGGTAACGTTTCGTTTTCACTACATTCTCCAAACAGCAAATAAAATCAAGTTTATTGTTCTATGCGAGATCGTTCATATATGTTATGAGGTAAAAAATCCACATTAATGAAGCCTAACATAGCATCATCTGAAATAAGAGATATAAACCCACAAAGCAACTAATAAATACCACCTTAAATAAAACAAGAATAAACGTTAAACATTAAAAAGTTTCCATTTACTTACTACAACAGTAAACAAGTAACTACAATTCATACAAAAACGTAACTTATTTACACCTTGTCAAGCATGTCTCTAACATAACAAGTGTTAAATTTTTACGTTAAACGGTAAAATATTTAACAAAAATTTACCATAACCTTGTCTAATTATCATACAGAGCAGCGAAAGTATGCTAACGTAACAAAGTTTTCACATTAATAAAGCTAACATAGCATTACCAGAACTAAAAATATAATATACAACGACAAACCTGACACATCTTAAGCAAGAATAAACTCCTAACATTAACAAAGATCCAACTCATCAACAGTAAAAGTAACTAACAAGACATACAAAAACATAATTCATTCACACTTTATGAAACATATCACCAACATGAAATGTTAATTTTACATTAACATAGTAATATTTACCAAAATTTATCATATAACCTAACCTAACCATCATAATACCTAACGGGTAAAAGACAATCAAAAAAGTTTTACCCCCTGTAAAGCTAAACTATGAAACATAACATACTTAACACCAAACAACCAGACGAATAAACAGCTATCATTAACAACTTTGTCAATAAAGCGAACATACGAGGAAAGAAAACAAGTTTTCATTTTATAACATTATAATTTTCATTGAAAAGAGCGTTATATAAATACATAAAACATATAAACACATAAAAAAATGTTTTTTAAATTATATTAATTCATCATCAGAGAACATAGGATTCACATAACTTGGGTAGTTATATATTATATCTCTCTAAATTATTCAACAGCCTTGAAAGAAATGTAAGTATAAATGCCTTCCGCAACACTATTTTTCGGCGTATGTCGATTCAGCAGCACTCTATTCTCTCATACAAGAGAGAAGTAAACTCATCCACGCTGATAGTTATTAACGCACTCCTGTATACTCATTATACGGGAAACCAACATGTTTAGGTGTAAATATCATAGATTACCCATGTGCTATATGTATTAAGTTCTCAAGTATGTCAACATCGTTAAGATGCGATGTTAATTCGTTTTTAATTGTAAGCAATGATGTAATATTTTCAGATGTTCGAACTGTGAAACCTATAAACGTACGCATGAAGGTCACACAATCGATGGGTTTCCAATAGTTGCGTACATGAAGGGTTTTAATATCGTACACGACGAGAACCAACGTCTAATTCTATTAGAACCACTTACGACTGTCTTTCCAGTTAGATATTTCACTACTTCGATCCATCGGATAACACACACTTATCCTCTACCCATGCTGCTTGCGAGTCGATATCTTGATGAATCCATCAAACACAAACTGAATATAGGGTCATCATTTGATCCCTGGCTGGAAATAGCAGGCATGTAGCGATTCGCCATTCGTTCTTACCCGATAAATATAAATGACACATCGTTGGGAATAAGAAACTCCTCGTGAAGATATCAACAACAAGCCTAGAGATGCGGGGAGAGATGTCATCGTATCACCACAGCGAAAAATATCCTACTGATGAATAGAGTGTATAAACAACCTTTAAATGTAATGAGATTGCTTTCTTTCAACCAATCAGAAGAGAGTAAACAAGAATACAACGAGACGCACTAACGAACCATAATCAGTTCAAAAAGGTATATATTTTCGTTAGACAACAACAATAACAATAAACAGGTTCACTTGGTAATAATGTTGTAATACAAAAGGAGACCTATACAGCCAAATTGACGTGAAATGAACTTAGACAAAAAAAGGTAATACATAATAATAATAATAATAATAATAATAATAATAATAATAATAATAATAATAATAATATAAATAAATATAATAATAATAATAATAACATAATAATAAATAATAATAATAATAATAAATAATAATTCACGCGCTTAACAAACAGTAAAGTACCTAAACACTCGTACAAAACGTAACCTATTCACACTTTTTCAAGCATATCTCTAACATATCCAATGTTAATTTTTACATTAACATCCTTGGTAGGGGTAATGCCCGCTTACACCCCTTTCGGGGTGATCCCCCCTCCCAAGGATTTACACCTTTCAAGGGGCGCATCCCCTTGGTTTTTCTCTCGGGAGGTGATGTGTTTCTTTAGATACTCTTGGTTAGTGAAAAACTGCTTATTCGTAAAGTTAGGTACGTTATGTTCAATATTACTATGACAATGTGTGAAATAAACACTGATTTGTTAGAGAAATGAATGAGTTTTGTTTATATTACTGTGTTAACTGATGATGATGTGTTAGAACGTGAGCCTAGGTTAAGTTTTTTGTTGGGTAATGTTAGGTTTGCCCGAGAATTTGCTAAATGTCTACGTTTAATTCATAGTTCAAAAGAATGTTAATACTCGAAACTGAAGTGACACTTGATGAGATAGTGTCAATTCATAAGTTCAGATCTGGTATCTTTTGTAGATGGTCCCCTTTGTGTAAGGGATTTTAGATAATACGGTTTTACCTGTTGCTAATATGCGGGAAAAGTGGGAACATATCGATATTGTATGACCTGTTAGCTACTTTAACCTTTGATAAGTAGGGAATTTTAGAGTTAGCGGATTATTCATACGCAGGGTATGTTAGGTTTGCATTTGTACATTATATCCTTAGTTCAGGTTATGATATGTTAGCTTTATTGAAACTAAAACTTTGTTGCGTGGATTGGTGGTTAGGGGGACTGCAGGGATGGGGTGGTTTTGATTTACTGATTTACTGCTTTAAATCAGTAAAACTTTTAAGCTTTACTGTGATATTTTTATTCAAAGAAAACTTATTTTTTATAGTTTGTCAGGATAAAATTTTGTTTTTTTATGTTATGTTGGTTAAAACTTTGTATTTTGCAAATAATTCGTTGGTATTTTCATATTTAGATGAGGTTATGATGAATTTTTGTTAACATATTACGAAGTTGATGTAAAAAAATTGTTACGTTAGCTTTATATTCGTTGTCATGTATGATAATTAGACAGGGTTATGTTAAACATTTTTGTTAAATGTTGCGATGTTAATGTAAATTAACATTGGTATGTAGAGATAATGCTTGAAAAAGTGTGAATAGGTTTCGTTTTGTACGAAGTGTTAGGTATCTTTACTGTTGTTAAGTGCGGAAGTTTTTTAAATGTTAGTAGTTTATTCGTACGTATGGTGGTGTTAAGCTTTGTTGTGCATTATATACTTAGTTCAGGTTATGTCTATGTTAGCTTTAATTAATGTAAAATCGTTGTTAAATTAGCATATATTCTATGGTTAGTATATAAAGAACTTCTTTTTGTGTTGTTTATCCGAAATGATACTCGGAATGTGACATGAATCAATAGTAGATCAAAAACTTGAATATGTTCATGTATGGGTGGGTGGGGAGGGGTTGATGGTTTGATTACTGATTTACTGGTTTACTGCTTTAAAATCAGTAAACTTCCAATGTACTTAATATTTATTCAAATGAACGAATGTTTATGTTATATCATGCCAATTCTATTATTTTTATGTTATGTTTGGTTAAACTTGTTATGTTTGCAATTATTTCGTTAGAGGATTTTGAAATCTAGACGATTTAAGGTAAATATATTATTAGGTAATACGAGGTTTGATGTAAAAAAAATTGATAACCATACATGATAGCTTTATATTCGTTGTCAATATGATGATTAGACAGGGTTATGTTAAATTTTTGTTACATAATTAACGATGTTAATGTAAAAATTAACATTGGTATGTTAGAGATAATGCTAAAAATGTGAATAGGTTACGTTTTGTACGAAGTGTTAGGTACTTTACTGTTGTTAAGCTCGAAATTTATATTATTATTATTATTATTATTATTATTATTATTATTATTATTATATTATTATTATATATTATTATATTATTATTATTACCTTTTTTTTTGTCTAAGTTCATTTCATGTCAATTTGGCTGTATAGGTCTCCTTTATCTAACGAGAATATATACCCTTTTGAACTGATATGGTTCGTTGTTGTGTTGTTGTGTAAACGAGAAATATATACCCTTTTGAACTGATATGGTTCGTTCGTGCGTCGTATTCTTGTTTACTTTCTTCTGATTGGTTGAAAGAAAGCATCTCATTACATTTAAGGGTTGTTTATACACTCTATTTTCATCAGTAGGATATTTTTCGCTGTGGTGATACGATGACATCTCCCCGGCAATCTCTACGCTTGTTGTTTGTATATCTCAGCCAAGGAGTTCGTTATTCCCACGATGTGTCATTTATATTTAATCGTAAACCGAATGGCGATCGCTACATTGCCTGTATTCCAGCCAGAGGATCAAATGATAGACCCTTATTCAGTTGTGTTGATGGATTCATCAAGATTATCGACATCGCAGCAGCATGGGTAGAGAATAAGTGTGTGTTATCCGATGGATCGACGCGTAGTGAAATATCTAACTGGAAAGACAGCGTAAGTGGTTCTAATAGAATAGACGTTTTGTTCTCGTCGTGTGACGATATTAAAACCCTTGATATACGCAACTATTGGAAACCCATCGATTGTGTGACCTTCATGCGTACGTGTATAGGTTTCACAGTTCGAACATCTGAAAATATTACAGCATTGCTTAAAATAAAAAACGAATTAACATCGCACCTTAACGATGTTGACATACTTGAGGACTTAATACATATAGCACATGGTGTAATCTATGATATTTACACCAAAACATGTGGTTTCCCGTATAATGCAGTATACAGGAGTGCGTTAATAACTATCAGCTTGGATGAGTTTACTTCTCTCTTGTATGAGAGAATGAGTGCTGCTGAATCGACATACGCCGAAAAATGGTTTAGTGTTGCTGAAGGCATTTATACTTACATTCTTTCAAAGAGTGTTGAATCTTTAGAGAGATATAAAGAACTTACCCAAGTTATGTTGAATCCTATGTTCTCTGATTAGATGAATTAATATATTTAAAATAAACTTATGTTTTTATGTATTTATATGTTTTTATGTATTTATATAACGCTCTTTTCAATGAAAAATATATGTTATAAAAATGAAAACTTGTTTTACTTTCCTCGTATGTCTGGCTTTTACTTGAACTAAGTTGTTTTAATGATAGCTGTTATTGTCTGGTTGTTGTGTATAAGTATGTTATGTTCATAGTTTAGCTTTACAGAGGGTAAAACTTTAAGTTGTTTGTCTTTACCCGTTAGGTATTATGATGGTTAGGTCAGGTTATGATAAATTTTTGGTAAATATTACTACCATGTTAATGTAAAATTAACATTGTCATGTTGGTGATATGTTTGATAAAGTGTGAATGGATTATGTTTTTGTAATGTCTTGTTAAGTTACTTTTTACTGTGATAAGTTTGGAACCTTTGTAAATGTTAGGAAGTTTATTTTGCTTAATGATGGTGTCAAAGATTTTGTTCGTTGTATATATATTCCTTAGTTCTGGGAATGCATGTTGGCTTAATATTGTGAGAAAAAACTTTGTTACGTTACAATATATTCGCTGCTCTGTATAATAATTTGACAAGGTTATATGGAAAATTTTGTTAAATATTATAATGTTTAGTGTAAAATAACATTGTTATGTTAGAGGTATACGTTTGAAAAGGTTTGAATAAGTTAACGTTTTTGTATGATTTGTTAGTTACTTTTACTGTTGTTTGTATGGAACTTTGTTAATGTAACCGTTTTATTCTTGTTTAAAGTGTGTCAGGTAATGTCGTTGTGGGTTATATTCTTAGTTCAGATGATGCTATGTTAGCTTTATTAATGTGGAAACTTTGTTACCTCAACATATATTGATTGATCTTTGTGTAAAAAGAACTTGATTTTATGTTATGTTTATCTCCATAGTGATACGCGAAATGTGACCTGAAACAAATAGATCAATAGTCAATAGATCAATAGATCAAGGATGGACAGGAGGGTGGCGGATGGTGGTTTAATTTACTTGATTTACTGCTTTAGGGTATGTAAAAAGTTACAATTTTAGTAAAAAATATGACTTGAATCAAAAGATCAATAGATCAATAAATCACGACTGGACAGGAGGGTGGTTGGATGGTGGTTTGATTTACTGATTTACTGCTTTAGGTATGTAAAAACATAAAATTTGTAAGTTATAACAAAAAGAAGTAAGAAATTTTATTTATTTATTTTATTTATTTTTATTTTTTCTTGATGGTTCTGAAACCATTATTTTCGAAATCTACAGACCCAATAACATATATAGACACCAATATTGATCACTACACAAATATTAATAACTCGGACAACCGCAACCCGGAGCTAGCACGCGTGCAGCTGTCACTCCTTCACTCCTCGAATCAGACTCCTTTCTTCATTCTTCCCTCCTTATTTTCCTCCTTCATCCTTCTTCATTCCTCCTTCGACTTCTGTTTGCACTCTGTGCTTTTTTCAGTCAGGACCCCCTCAATGGGTCCTAGACACCCTATACGTACTTATAACCTCATATTCGAGCTCTACGGTCTTGATAACCTATAGGGGGGACACCAAATAGTTGTTGTTATACGAATTGTTTATTAAGCTCGCACCAACCACCAGCTCCAGCACAAGTGCCTGGAGCAAACTCCTCAGATTCCCAATATCACTCTTTCTAGAAATTACAAACTCTGAATCTCTCTCCAAATTTCAGTCCTTAAAGCGAACATTACGTTTAGGGGGGTTGGGGCCCCCTTTCGGGGACTCACGGGGACGTAACCTCGTCTACGGCGAGGAGACGACAGCATCTAAAAATCCTTCAAATTTTAGCACTATACGATAAGTTCCGGAGTCGAAGCAGGCTGGCGTTCGGAGTCGGAGTCTGAACCGGATGCGAAGAAGGAACCTCGGCGGAAGGCAAAGTCTGAGTGCGTAAAAAAACGATTCCCTAACAGGAATCGTTTTTTTCGACTCAGATTCGATTTCCTTCGGGAATCGAATTATCCGTAAATAAATAATAATAATAATAATAATAATAATAATAATACTAAATAATAATATAATAATAATAATAATTATAATAATCATAATATAATAATACTAATACTAATACTAATAATAATAATAATAATAATAATAATTAATATAATATAATAATAATAAAATAATTAGAATAATGTGTGTGTGTGTGCGCGCGGCGCTTTTGAACACTGTTGATTGGATAGCCGTTAGGCTTAACTCAAGCTCGGAAATGGAACGCCAAAAAGATCGTAAGCGACATATTTCAATTAGCTCTCGGGGAGGTACCCCCTAATATACAATCCTAGAGACTTGAAAAACTCGTCGGTTTCGAGTCTTAATAACCTCAATAGATTATATTCCCAAAGTTCAAAACCGATACCTCTATTCTTTCTACGAAAAGGCGGTCTCGACTCAAACTGTCGTCATACTAACTCATAATACAAGTATTTTTGCACAGTGATAATGTGGCAACTTGTAAACTGGTAATAAATGATTGTAATTTTGTAAAGAAAATTAATTCATTATTTTTTGGTAATGACATACCTATTTATGCACTGACACGTATAAACACTGAAAAAAAGCATGGGATTTTCTGTGAAAATACCAGGCATATGGTGTTTATGTATACCCTAGCACAGAGACCCAACATAATTTTGTCGATGGCATAAAAATTGTCGTAACTAACTATATTGAAACAAAGCCCACAACTGTAATACAAATGATAAAATCTCATATCTTCTGTTAGTAAAACTTAAAGAAAAACAAGGAGAGAAAAAGCTTTAAACAGCTTGAAGTTGCTTTTGAAAACTAGGTTATATTGGCTTAATTGCTCGTACTTTTAAGATATAGAAAATAAAAATAAGATTTTATGGCAGATATTAAAAAAAATGTACTATCAATTAAGGAAAGTAGAGATTATTTGTGCTTCTTTTGGTTTCCAAGTGGAAATTTGGAGAAAGCTCCATTGGAATACAGATTAAAAGTACATATATTTCGGAGTGTAAGTTCTCCTTCAATAGCAAATTATGTTTTTAAACAAACTACAAGTGTAAAAAAGCACAAACGATTAGTGATATAACAAAGGCCACTATTCAAAGAAATTTTTATGTAGATGACTGTTTGAGATCTGTAGGTTCATAAATTGGAGCTATAAAGGTTTATAAAGAAGTAAAAAAAAAATTAAAAATTAGTGGGTTCAAATTACATGGAGTAGCAAGCAACTCTAGAAACCTTATAAAAAATATTGACAATGAAGACTTGAGCAAAAGTTAAAAAGAAATAAACTTGTTTTTGGATAAACTGCCTACACAAAAAGTATTAGGTTTAAATTGGGATCCTGAAAATGATCTTATTAAAAAAACAAGGGTAGACATAGAACATAAGGCAGTTACCAAAAGAGTCATTCCTAGTTATATATTTTCAATATATGACTCATTAGGAATCATTAGTCCAATACTTGTGCCAGCAAAGAAAATATTTCAAATATTATGCATATTAT
>JABUQX010044209.1:10000-27860 GCA_015478945.1 Trachelipus rathkii | reverse complement strand
TTGATAGATTTGGAAGTTGTGTAACAACAGCATTTACGGATGGATGGTTATCTTCCGAGGGATTGAGAGAAGCAATAATAGAACCCTATTATAAGGTAAGGGGATAAATAACTTACGAATTAGTTAATGAGTTGGTTAGGAAAGATAGTGATGCTGGTATTCTTGGTCTCGAAAGTGGGCTCGAGTGACTGAAGGACTATTTATTGTGAAGAACAAGGTGAATTAGAAGTTGTATGAGGATGCCTGGATCAAATCTTTACATTGAAGATAAAATGATTGAGAAATTGAGAAGAATAAATTGTTTTAGATTTTATGGATTTGCATAGACGTATGATATGATTAATTAGGGAACTCTATGCAGGTTGGGTGGATAATATTGTTGGTGGTAGGCCTTCGGAATGAGTCAAAAGTATTGTATCGGTGATATGAAACATGTGTACAGAATAAATGGAAGTCGAAAGTGATTGGGATGTGTTATGTCTCCCTTGTTATTCAATTTGTATATGGATGGGGTTTATGAAAAAATTAGAGATGGGGTGGCGTTAGAATGATGAAGAATAAGAAAGAGTGGAGAGTGCCCTACCTATTATATGACGGATCGATTTGGTTTTTGTAGTTTGGCGATTGAGAGAATTTGCAGAGGTTGGTAGAAGAGATTTGCAGGGTGGTGTAAATAGGAGGTGTTTGAAAGTAAAGGTGAGATAAGAGTAAGTCTTGGTTATGAGTCGAGGGACAGTCCTCGGTGTAAGTGTGTTAGATGGGTGAAGCGCTAGAACAGTGTGAAGCTTAAAATTTAGGATATGTTGGATGATAAGGGAACGGATTATGCAGAGTTTAGTAGTAGAGAAGTTGTGAATGGCAGGAAGGTGGTTGGGGCAAATTAAATCTTTAGTGGATGTAAAAGGACTAAGTCTTGAGGGCGTAGGAGTCTTACATGAGGTATATCTGTTACCGTCTATTAATGCCATAGTAGTAGCGAGACTATGGTCTGGAATAAGAGGTGATAGATCTAAAAGTACAATGTGTTAGATGGACATCTGGAGAGGTGTTTATGTGTGAGAAAATTGATTAAAATAGAGGAGATTGAACGTATTAAGAGTTTGTGTGTCGAAGAAAAGGTGTGTAAATGAGAGAATAAATGAAAGTACGTGAGATGGTTTGGTAGTGGAAAGATGGATGATAGGTTGGTTATGCAGCGGGAGTATAGTGGTGAGTGTGCTTGGGAATCACCAGCGATTGGAACTGAAAGAAGAAGTGGTTGAGTCAGTAAAAGAATGTCTGGAAGAGAGAAATGTGAGTTTGGCGGAGGCAAGAAGGAAAGGTGCGATAATAGGAGTTGAATGGCTGGTATTTTTTTTGAGGGGTTAGGGTTCGTGGCCCACCTGGGCAAGGAATGAACCCCTTTACATTGACGAGATGCCAGAGTGAGGGTCCGTCGCGGTTCACGGAAGCTCTAAGGTAGATTTCTGACTAGGGACGAGTTCTCACTAAAAGGCATAAAGGGGGCTGTAAGCTGGGCTTTCTTTTCGACTTTCTTACTAAGTTTCGTGTTTCCCTGTATTGCAATTGAATTCGCACCTTACCCGGTAGTCTTGGGAGAGAAGGTGGTGATGATATAATATATACTATATATTATATATATTAATAATAGTATATATATATATATATATACTATATATATAATATATATATATTATATATATATTATATTATATTATATATATAAAATTAGTAGATGAAAGATGAGAAAGATATATAAAATGAAGATGAAAATCCTTACCCAGACCGCTGTTGAATCACGTAAATTGCCATACTGATCCTGCCAATAGCTTTCGTTAGCTACTTGTTGTTCGGTTCCGAAAATGGAGGTTGTTTGTTCAGGAGTGCAATGCTCCAAAATTCGCTGATTATCACTCACATCATAAAGGATGAGTCGAAAGACTAAAAACTTGTGCCTTGATAAGAAAACAAAAAGACCGTGTTCAAAAAATATATAGTATATATAATTTATTAAATTATATTAATTATTATACTATATATATAATATAATATATTATTATATATATATATAGATATATTATATATATAAGATATAGTTGAGATACGAGTAGGTAGGACCAAATATCGAAATTATTTCCGACAATCGGATTTTTTAAATACCTTTCGTCCCGTGTAAGCATGATTAAAAAAGCGCTGCCAATCTTCTCATATATAAATATATTCACTGTACCAAATTTTTTTTTCATGTTTAAATTCGTTGTAGGAACCCATTAAGTTATGGTGATATATAGTTTGTTAAGTATAAACAGTAAATCTGTGGATACTTAGAACAAAACCATCACACTTACTGATTAATTCAAACTGTAAAAAAAAAATAATAAGAGGAAAACACCAAATAAACATTGGCTTTATAAATATATCGGTAATTGTAGTCAACTTTTTTAGTTAACATGTGGTAAGTTGATTCAATACCATATCGAAACATCAATAAACTTTCACAAAAAATATAATTTTTTTGTTTTTTAAATTATCTAATCTCAAACCATACCAACATAATATATATATATATATATATATAGTAATATATATATATAAAAAAAATTATATAAATGTATATATATAAATATTATAATATATTATATATAAATATATTTATATATATAAATATATATATATAGTATAATAATATATATATATATATATATATATACAAATTTTCATAAAGTACTTGTACTTGATGCTTGTTGTTCAACTATTACCTATTTTATAATTAATAATAACACAGAAAACATTGACTAAGATAATAACAATAAAATAATCAATAAAAGTAGACAAATATAAAATATTTAATTTACCTGAAACGTAGTCTTTCTTCCAAAATTAAGGGTAGTCAAAACATTCGATTGCATTTCTGAACAACGTGATTGCTATAAGAATAGAAAAAATTTGTAAAAAAAAAAAAAAAAAATATTTTAAAGCTCTAACAGTGTTTTTATATCTAGCAGTAGTTGACGTAGTAAGAAAATAATCTTCAATACTTGAGCAGAGAAAAACTTAAATTGACTCCATCTTTGCATGAATGATATGAAGAGAAATCATTTGTTTTTATATTTGTTGAAAATGGCATCGCTAAAACTCAAGTCACAATAGATTCTATTCAAAGTGCAGTTTTACTGAAAACTATTTGATGGTTCTATGATACTTAAATTAACGCCAAATATTATTGCTCGAGTACGGTACGGCACAGCACAGCACATCACAAGATATATTTTATAAAAACTAGTAGTAATGAAGAACTTTGAAAACTGGGAAGTAAAATGTTCTCATACCATTCTTATCTTTGACACATTAACTAGTAATAATGAGGAACTTTAAAACTGGGAATAAAAAATGTTCTCATACCATTCTGATCCTTGACACATTTCAGTATGTGACCATCCAATTCCCGAACAATTTCTTTCTGTTGATCTTGCGTGATACACTCGAGAGCTTTCTGAATTACCCGACATCCATACATTTGCAATGCTAAGGGAAGAACGTGACCACGAATCTTGTTTTGCTAATACACTTTTCTGTTCATTTGATCCAAATTCGAAAAACTTTTGTAACAATAAAAGACATAGTAAACCTTAATTAAATAGTATTATTGGATCTGAATCTTAAATGTTTTTCCCTACACATGAAATTATGGATTCATAGCTTTTAGCATGACTTTAACGACATCATTACTTTTTCAATTAAAGGCAAAAGAAAGAATATTCAAATATTGGTAAAAACAAAAAGACTAACAAAAAACAATCCGTCATAAGGAGATACGCAGCATTTAGAAATTCATTGAACACCATTGCTTATTCAGGTGGTTAGCTCTTTCAAGTTTTCTGTTTGAATAAATCTCGGAACCATGGTTGATTCTTGACTAAAATTCTACTATGTTGTTCGCCAAAGTCTTCTAATTAAGAGATTTTGAGGAAACCTGTTTATTCTGAAGTCTTCGAGCAGCCGAGAACGGCCAGTGCATTTGTCCAAACTTAAATTTTCTTTTTAGAGTGGAAACAACGATGAAGCAGCCCAGAGATGAAAATTCCATTTCTGTTTCCATTTTCTGAATTTTGCCTCAGGCACCAGAGCAGCCGATATGACTCTGGGAAAGAAAAACTAATTAAAAATTTATCTGAGCTCACACACACACATACACTATATATATATATATAGTATATTATATATATATATTATATATATATATATATATTATATATATAATACAATTATATATATTAATTATATATATTATATATATATATAATGAAATAGAAGGCTCAAAACATCCGGAAATGAATGACGGGAGCTTCGGAAAATAAGGTAGAAGGAATTTTAGCAAAAATATTCCTTTCATTACAAAATAGTATCAAGACTCTAATGTACTGTGTAAGTATAAGACTGTAGAAAAGGTCCAGCAAAAGTTATAGTCTTCAGGGATTGAAAGTTGATCAATTAGAATTTTTATTATTATTTTTCAAAAGAAGGAAATTTTAAGTCCCATACTACTTTAGTGACTATTAGTTAGAAACTTGGAATTATAAATGGAAATTATTTCCACTGTAGTCTGCCATAGAGTGCTACATCAACAACACACTGTTAGAAGAACTTTGCAATTTGAACCTAGATGCAAAAAAAAACACACACACACATGCAAACTCACTAGCTTTCTTAAAAGCAAAAGAGATTGAAAGAGAGAGAGAAAAAAAAAGTCGTGCGCTAAGCCGTATTCTACATTTCAGAGTTTTAGTTTAATGGGGGGGGGGGAGCACTATATATTATTCTGGGTTATGTTAACTATTAAAGCATTATATTGTTGAAGTACAAAATATGATATATTATTGAGAAATTTTTTAAACTCCAAAATGCGGTTTGCTATTCTTCATTCCTTTACAGCAAAGAAAAAAACAAATCATATTTCAATGTTTACAGAGAAAAAATTATTCCAACCAGCATGGATTTTAGACTTTTAAAAGTATTTTAGGACTAAGTATCTCATAAAAATATCCCTACTATAAAATTGTGAAAATAATCAGAAGAATAGAGAAAGAAGAAAAAACTATATATTCATTACAGCTAATCAATTGCAATATTTCAAAGTTTGAATTCTAGGCTATTATAATAGCTGATCCTACTTCATCCTTAATAATGCTCTTGCAACACTTCATATAAATAAGACAAAAGGCAAAAACAAAAAACGTGAATTACTTCTTTACCTGTTTCCTGAAACTAGAGCTCCAAGGGGAAGAGCAGGCACGAGAACTAGAAAGCTTGGCTGGCCGGCGTAAGACTACCTGAGGGAGTTAGCAAAAGTCCAGGAGAGCTGTAACTGAGTTCCTAAGCCCCATATACTAGACCCAGTTCTTACTTCTGAAATCTTGGGACAATGGCGATAGTACTGATGATGTTCTATCTAAGGAATCACGACGTCATACTTGTCCTCCAGGCCTGAAGCATCATATAAAAAATAGTCTAATATTTTGAAAAATGAAAAAATATCTTACAATACGTTTAATAAATGGAAAAACTAAAAAAGCCTCCTGCTCGTCGCGCATGAAACTAAATTGCCATTTAAAGAATTATATAGCTTTCTTTTCGTCGTTCTTGAGCAATTTCACTTACCACCACCCAAATTTCCCAAATAGAGGGAGATCCAAGCTTTCCCAGTTACTATTTTCACAAAACCTAGGACTATTATTTTGCAGCAGACCCAACGAAGTAGTTGTTTCCTGTAGGCGTTAGAAGTCTGCAGCCCCCCTGAGGTATCGAATCTGCAACAGGTACAACACCAACAATTGTAAGTTACTTAAAGCATCACATCAGAAGGTACCCAAGCAAGATAAAAAAAAAATTCAGGCATTTTGGTATTCAAGTTAATAATAAAAATGTACGAATCTTCATATAAGACAAAAAAAGAAAGAAAACAACGAAAGAAAAAGAAATACCATATATATATAATATATATATATATAATATATATATTATTAATATATATATATTATATATATATAATATATATATATAATATCTATAAATATAATAGTTATATTAGTATATAATTAATACTTATGTATTCAAACATTGAAATGAAATTAATTTAGTTTATAAAATTTAACTCTCTATGCTGATTAGTAGTAATTAATGTTTAGTAATAACAATATAAAAATAAATAATAATAATATAATAATTAATAATAATATAATAATAATGTAATTAATAATAATAATAATAACAATAATAATAAAAATAATAAATTATTAATATCATGCGAGCATTTGGAAAGTGTTAAATAAAATGTCATTAAATCTAATATTATATGACACCATTTTGTGCATTAGTTAAAAATTTAAATAAAAAATATAAGTTATGTACAAAGAAAAATAGTAGTTCAAATGAAAGCTCTTGATCAGAAAGCTAAAATATAATATATAATAATAATATATATATATTATATAATATCTATATATATAGTATATATATTATAATATATAGATATATAATATGTACATATATATATATATATAATATATATATATAATATATATATATATATTATATATTATAATATAGTTATATTAATTATATATATATATACTGATAATGAATCTACAATAGACGTAGAGTTATAATTAATGATATTATTTAACCCTAATAAAACACTAACAATAATTTCTTTGGCCTATGTGTTATTGCTTTTAATTTCAGAAATTTAAACACTTATTATTGGGGTGATGGGGGTAGGGTGAGGTGGAATGGCAAAACGAATTTTTACTTCTTACCATTAGGGAATTTGCGGCCGCGAAACTGTACCTGATTGTTGTTCAAATTTTGGGTTGACTTGCTTTATACAAAGAAGCGGAGGAGTTCCCAATCTGAGGAGCCTTGAATAATATATAGTATATAATATTATATATATATATATATATATATATATATATAATATATAATATATATATATATATAGATATATATAATTATATATATATTATTATATGCGGGATGATTTGGTTTGTGTGGGAATCTGAGAGAGTTTGAGAAGATATTGATAGAGAGATTGGGCAGGGTGTGTGAAAGGAGGGCTGAAAGTAAACGTGGATAAGAGTAAGTTATGGTTGTGATGGGGACACTCCTCAGTGTGAAGTGTATGTTAGATGGGTGAGCAGCTAGAACAAGTGTCTGAGTTAAAATATTAGGTATAATATGTTGGATGAGAAGGGAACGGACGATGCAGAGTTGTAGTAGGAAAACTGTTGTGAATGGCAGGAAGGTGGCTGGTGCCAATAAATCCTTAGTTGATGCAAAAGGAATAAGTCTTGAGTGCTAGGGTCTACTATGAGGGATGTTGGTTACGGTGTTATTGATATAGGTAGTGAGACTATGTCTGAATAAGAAGTATAGTCTAAAGTTCAAATGTTTCCAGATGACATCTTTAGGGTGTGCTAGTGTGAGAAGAATGATAAGAGAGGAATGAACGTATTAGAGCAGTGGTGCCCAAGAAGAAGGAATGAGAGAATAAATGAAACGTATGTTAGATGTTTGGTCATTGTGGAAAGAGATGATGATCGTTAGGTTGGTTAAGCGGATGTTAGTGGTGAGTGTGTTGGGAAGCCGACCGGCGGGAGGAACCGAAGAGAAAGTGGATTGATCGTGTATACGAATGTCTGAAGGAGAGAAATGTGAGTTTGGCAGAGGCAGAGAATAAAAGGTGGCATGATAGCAGAGAATGGCGGGGTTTTGTAGGTGGGCATGTTGTGGCCCACCTGGGCCAGGGGATGAACCCTTACATTGACGATTTACCATAATGAGGTCCGTCGCGGTCCCATGCTGCTTCTAGGGTGGATTTCTGTCTGTGACGAGCTCTCACCAATTAATTGGTACAGAGGGGCGCTAAGGCTGCTTTCTTTTCGGACGTTTGTATGGTTCTCTACTGCTTTTCTTTCCGTATGCTTGTACAGCACCTTACCCCCAATCTTGGGGCAAGAGGAAGGTGAAGAAAGAAAGAAAGAAAGATAATATATATATATAATATATATAATATATTATATATATAATATATAATATTTATATATCTATATTATATATTAGAATATATACTATATATATATATATTATATATATATTATATTATATATTATATTATATATATATATTATATATATATATAATATATATCCACCCTTCTCTTTCCAAACAAGATGGGGGCTAGTGTTGTGTAACAGTGCACAAAAAATTAGGAATAGAAAGTAGAAGGAGCATAACACAAGTTGAAGGAAAGCCCCTCCCCCTCACTCTATTCCCCATTAGTGGAGCACTTCACAGTAAAAAAAATTCCATCTTAGGGATCAAGCAAGACTACGACAAACCTCTCAATGTGGTATTCTCCCTCGGGCCAGGTCCCACAACCTACCCCCGTAACAAAACCCTGCCATTCCCAACTATTCTGCGCCTTTCTTTCGCTCTGCCAAACTCGCATTCCTTTCCGACTCCATCCATTTTCTTTGGTCTCCCAGGCCCAACATACAGCACACTCACCACTATACATCGTTTTTCATATGACAAAACCCATCTCAATCCCTCTCGTTATTCTTTAATTAACCGCATTTCATCACACCACATAACTGCTAACACATTCATTCCTCATTTTATCAATTATCTCACCTCTAACCACGCTCCTCCTAAGATTATCCATCCGACCGGTTGCACCTTAGATCTATACCTCTTATTCCACACCATTGTTTTCCTACTATACATTAACAGCGAAAACCAAAACCCTCAAACCCTCATAAGCAGAACCATAAGCGCACTACATACTTAAGTCCGTTCAATTCAAAAGTGATTTATGCAAAACCACTTCCTACATTATCACAACTTTTCTACTAAACTTTGCATTTCATCCAAAGCATATTCAAAAATTTAAAACGCAAGATATTACTTGCACCCAATTGATCACCATCCTCAACATGATTTCACAATGTGCTGACTCTCCGCCCATCAACCACCATCACCTAAATGTTACTTTTTTCAAACTCTTCCTTTACACCACCCTAAAATACTCTTAACAGTTCGATGGATAGAAATAAATTAAATAATATAATAACATTTACTTTCTTTTTTTTTTTAAAGGTTACTTTGAAACAATTAATTCAAAAAGAGAAAATATAATGAAGAGGATTTATACTTAAAAGGAAAGAAATTATTAATTTAAACATTTTATATATAGAAAACACAATCCTACATTGCATCTTACTCTTGTTTTGATGAAACGTCGACTTACTTGATTCTATTAAGAAGTCTCATGTTATTTGCGCAGCGTGCTGAGTCCATCGCAGAGTTAATAATAATTGGGGCCGGGACGACCAATCTACGGGGCCACGATTACCGACTCCTCTTAAAACTTTCCCATTAGAACAGTTCCATTTGATCATAATATGTTGGTTATAACCTGGCGTTATAATATATATATATTATAAAATATAATATAATATATAGATTATATATATATATTATATATATTATATTATATATATATATATTATATATATATAATATATATATATATACAATAATAAAAATCTCTTACAAATTTTGAATGACTTGCATAGTAGGACATTACTAAAAACTTAATTACAAGTTGACTTAAAACAAAATGCTTGATGTATAAAGCCATTATATGGAATCCTAATATACGTACCTGATTGACTGTCCTAGTGTCCTTGGAAGATTTGCCCTTGCAGCGGCTGCCGCGGCAGCAGCTGGCCGAGATTGCCAGAATTCTGGAGGCCACCTTCATTTATTCTGGGTAAGTGAAGTTGGTCTCCTCGGCTGGCCTCCTTGTTGTTGTGAATGATATTTGCAGGCATAAACAACCCAATGGAACGCCATAATATTTCGTGGTTAACGGACTGTTTGGCCTTAATCAATAAATAATAATACGGGTATATATAATTATATAATATATATATATATATATATATATATATATATATATACTATATATATATAATATATATATATATATTATATATATATATATATATATTATTATATATATAATATATATATAATATATAATATATATATATATATATATATATATATTATATATTATATTATTAGCTATATATTGGGAAAATTTCAAATTTTCCTAAAGAGACAGATCACTCATTTTTTTTACCTAGCTGATAGTAGTCAATTGCCAAAATATCTATGTCCTAGATGGAGTAGAAGGCAGTGCTTAACGTCTTACAAATTTTGAAAATTTATAAATATAAATTTCTAATGTTTTTTTCCAGATTCTGTTTTTGTGAAATAAATACCAAGAAAACTGTATACAAAAGTGAAAAAATTAGAACTGTCAATAGTTGCTATTGAGGACTGTTTTGTTACAAGTGATTGTTTTGGACTTTTTGTGAAAATATGGCTTTGTCATCAACTTCAACATGTCAAACGAACACTGTATTTTTGATAGGTATCAGAGACGTAGAACCAATAACTAGATTTAATCAGTTACCAACTTTAAGGCAAGTTCTCAGATTCCATTTTTTTCTAAATGAAAAAAATAGACGAATTAATTTTAGTGTGGAAAAAGGCCGCTATACCGATTAGACTTACAAAACACTGTGTTGATAAGCTTGAAAAAGTACACTCTGAATGGCTTCTGTTGAAAAAAAAATAAAGGAAGAATGTCTGATGCCCAAAAGAAACGTGAAACATCATTTCAAAAGCAGATTGATAAGATATTTGACATTGCTCACAATGAAGCACTTACTATGTGCAAAGTAGATGAAGACAGAGAGATTTTAACTGATCAAATGACAGAAAGAAATATGGGTATTTCATCAGAAGACAAGAAATACAGCAACAAACAAGAAAGGATTCTTAAAAGAAGATTGAAAGACAAAAGACTTGAAAAAGGTAAAGAGCCAAGTTCCTCGTCCTTGGCATCCCCAACTGTGACTATTTCAAATTCAGAAGAGGATTCATCAGAAAATTCTGATCTGGTCGAAGATAAATCAGAGGAGCTGTATAGGCCATCATCTCTAAACAAAAGGGAATCACGTACAGATTTTGCAAGTCTGAACCAATGCAAAAGAAATTAATTTCACACACGTCACTAGTGCATTAGATCGCAATAAAGTTTCTGATAAGCATTGGGTCATGAACCCAGTTCATTGCCATTATCATGAAGCACTATTCATTGCAAAAGGAAAGAAGCAAGACAAACTGTGTTTGAAGGAATAAAGAAATCCGTTTCTTTTGACGATTCAGTCATTGTTCATTGGGATGAAAGATCTTCCTATATTTTGGGCAGTATAAAGTAGATCGCTTGCCAGTCTTATCAGCAGATGGTAAGGTAAATTGCTTGGTTGCCAAAACTTGTAAGTGGTACTGGCGCAAATGCAGTTTATAAAGATCATTCCAGTTGTTTAATAAGTTGAAAATAAATGCAAGTTTTTTTAACACACATCCTAATGATGGATCAGCAATCAAAATAACATTAGAAGAGGGGGGGGGGAAATAATCATCAAAAACCTCAAAGTTGTAAATGACATAGGCTGAGCGTGGAGTCAAACTATTTGAAGAGTTTTAATGGGCTTTTTTAACAAAACTATGAAGAGAAAAGCAGTTGCTCCTGCCAAGTGGGGAAGCAAACAAAGTTGTTCCGACCAGATGAACAAAAACTAGCAATTGTCGGCAGTTTGAAAGCTGTCATCTTCGACAGGATTAAGCCAGGTTTAACTTTTTCTACTACATTTCCACATAAAATTTTTGTATTCAATATTCTAATAGGAAATACAGGTAATTTACTACTTCCCAGCTGGTTGTACTTAATTTAAACTACCCTCAAAAACCCCGATTTTTTGGAATTGTCTTAATATAACATGCCTTTGAGCACTATCTTCCAATTGGAATATGATCTTCAAATTTTTCCAGAATATTTGTTTTATTACTAGTAAAAAAAACTAGGGGGTACCTAGATATGTTAATTTTGAAATTTTGACTATAAAATATGGGCCACCCTAGTGTATATATTTTGAAGAATGTTGGAGAGAGGCTGTTGGTGGAGAGGTTTCAAATCAAGATATATATATTAAATTATATATATATATATAGGGTATATATTATATATATATAGTATATAGTTATAATTATGGTGAAGGTTACCATAAAGGAAAGAAAAACTATAGATTTTAGAGAAAAGTTTATTTAGAAAGGAAAAAGTTTACTATTATATATGGTAGAACATTGAAAGCAATGTTATTTAAATTTTTTTTTTTTTTGTTTTGTTATATTTTTTTATTCCAGAGAAGCATGCTTTGTCGTGGTACTTTTTAGATCGTGAAACATTTTTTAATGGTTTGCGAGTTTATATTTATTTACTTTCTATTTTTTTTAAACTAATGGGGAACCCCAAGGGTATACCGCACGATGGCAGGAGTCGGGTCTCTCGGCCTTCGGGGAACGACAGGGTAGAATTCCCCCCCTCGGGGAGGGTCTCCCGGAACCCCCGCTCATTGGTATTTGGTGTCGCGGGTTCCTCCGCCCCTCCCCTACGGGGTATGGAAAACGTCCCCCCTTCTGTTCCCCGTCGGTTCGAGCCCCCTACTTTGGCAGTGTAAAATTACTGTTATTATATAAAGTATTTTCACGGCCAAGATAGGGTTTCGAGCCGTCGGGGAACAGAAGGGGGACGTTTTCCATTACCCCGTAGGGGAGGTGGCGGAGGAACCCCCGCGACACCCAAATACCAAAGAGCGGGTTTCCGGGACCCTCCCCGAAGGGGGAAATAGTACCTAACCCTGTCGGTCCCCGGAAGGCCGGGAGACCCCGACTCCTGTCATCGGTGCGGTATACCCTGGGGTATTCTTAGTTAAAAAACAAATAAATAAATATAAACTCGCAAACCATTTTAAAAAAATGTTGCACGATCTTAAAAGTACCACGAAGCTTGCGTCTCTAGAAGTAATTATATAAAAAATTTAATTTTTTTTTTTTTTTATAATACACTGCTTTTCATGTTCTACATATATATAGTAAACTTTTCTTCTAAATAAACTTTCCTCAAAAGTCTATAGTTTTCCTTCCTTTATGGTAACCTTCACCTAATATATATATTATAATATTATAATATATATTATATATATATTATATACAAATTAACCTATTACATACTTATACTATATATATATAATATATATATATATATATATATATATATATATATATCTTATTATAATATATATATATATATATATATATAGGGAAAGATGTATTCATTTACAGCAAAAATTTCTTCAATTCCATATAATATGTATATATACTTATTTTAGAATTTCTAATGACGTTATAATTGTAGTTGGTGATGCGCAAAAAATTATTAAAACTATATTTTATATATACGTATTGTTAATGTTATGTTATTTACGTTATTCAGTAGCCTACGCACGTTTAAATATGAACGTTGTTGTGGCATAACACAATGATTTTAATAGATATTTTTGAAATAACTAATGACGATTCTTCCTTATTAGCTCTAACCTAAGCTATTTAATTAACTTAAATATATATATATATATTATAGTATATATATATATATATATATATTATATATTAATAAATATAATAATATAATATATATATATATATTATATATATATATATTCAATGACATACTTAACTGAAAGAAAACAAATTTGTAGTTTTAGAACTTCACAAAAATAAACCAAAATACAAAAAATCAATAAATCGATATCTGATTGAAAAAATATTTTGTTGTTAATGAAATATTAATTATAATATATATATATTATTATATATATATATATATATATATAATATATATATATATATATATATATATATATATAACTACCCCTATAATATAATATATATATATATATGGCGTATTTTATAAGATGTTGGCTCCAGGAACGAAAATCAAAAAAAATCTAAAATAATTTCTATGATTTTAGGGTAAATACATTAGTAATACTGGATCTTGAATGTAATTTTAATTAATATTAACGAAAGTAAAAGGAAATTGCTATATATTTTTGTGCTTCACACCTATAGTTCTTATAAAAATGAATAAGCTTAGGCTATTATTTCAGTTTAAAATTGATGAATGTACGTAAAGTTTGTAGAGAGAATGATTCAGATAAATTATGATATTTTTATATATTCTTTATTTTTGATCCGGGGTGGGGCCCCCGTCTATATCATCCCCCACGTTCCCCGCAGAGCGGGGTGCCGTTTTTAAATAAAATACTCCATAAATAAAATAATAAATAATGTTTAATTCTTAATAAATGTATAATTATAGAACCATTTTATAAGTTTATAAAAATTTACCTAAAATATTTTTAATACATAGATATATGCAAATAACGCTAATATTTTTTTAATAGAAATTGCCACAAAAGAGAAAATACTCGAAATGCGTTGTTTTTCTTATCGAAAAATTTCCCCCTATAAACGGAGTCCATCATCCTATAAATGTCCTATATATATATATAGTATATATATATTATATATATATATATATATATATATATTATATTATATATATATATATATATATATTATTATATATATATATGCTTTAATTTTTAAGAAGATAAACATACCGCCAAATTAAAGGCTCCTTACGGTAAGGGTTCTTGCGCGGCATTTATCAACATTACGGCACTATAAAACGTAAGGCAGGAAATGCTTGAAGTCCCTAATGTGAAATATTAGTATATATATATATATATATATATAGTAATATATATATATATTATATAGATTCATATATATATATAATATAAGATAATTATAATATTATATATTTAGTATAAATATAATATATATGATAGAATAATAAAAACCAAAATCCCATAATATCATGTTTTCCCTTGTAATTATTTAGTCATAATATATATATATAAAATATATATATAATATAATATAAGATATAATATAATTAATATTTAATTTACATATTATATATTATATATATATATATAACGTATATATTAGTATAATAATAATATAATAAAATATAATAGAACAAAACCTTATGGTGTTGGGGCTGCCAAGTATTGTTGTTGGTTGCTGCTAAGAGCTTGAATTCTGTTTGTGGGGTTCCCTTGCTGTTGTTGCTCCATTCGAATATCCTGCAAACAATTAGTTTACACAATATATATACAGATATTTAGGAAACAAAGAAGTAGAGTTAGACTATCATTTTAATTAATCTTAATAATTCCGGTTATCAGATTATAAACATATATATATATATTAAAAAGGCATTCAATTCTTACATTAAAAAACAATAAGCAAATGTAACACTGCTTAATATTAATTAAAATTATTTAACTTGAACGAAAATAATAGGGTAATATAGGGTATATATAATATTAATATATAGTATATATAATATATATATTATATATATATATATATTATATTATATATAATCATATATATATGTATAAGTATATATATATATAAAATCATATATATTTTATTTACAAACTATGTATATTTAAATGTATATATATATATATATATATATATATATATATAGTATTATAATATATATATATAGATATATAATATATATAATATATATAATATGTATATATAATATATAATATATATGAACGCCATTGAGAAAAAATTATTACTGATTCCAAACAATGATTTTCTGGATTTTCTCACTGTTCAAGTTCCACATTTCATCAAAAACTTGCTTTGCGATTTTTCCTGAAATCTTTCCAAATCAATCATTCTTTTCAAAATTAAATTTACCCCTATTATGGTGTGCAACATATGCTCAAGTGACTTGACATACAATAAAATAAAAATGCCATCGCGCCTGCCTAAAGGTAAGGACCAACATTCAAAAACGAAGACATTTTACAACATTTTATGAAAAAGTTTATTCTAATAAACAGTTTAGATCTATTAGAGTGATCCACAACTACGTTCTAAAAAAATAGTAATCTAAAAAAAAGAATTAATGTATATAGAATTATAAATATTTTTGAACAGAGATAGTAAAATAAAAACTGAAACAAAATTGAAAATAGAAATATAATTATACTGTAAATGAAGTCTCTCCATTCTAAACCATTATAAAAAAAATCTAACCTGACCTCGCATTTATTAGACACACACACACACACACACATAGTATATATATAAATATAATAGTATATGTATATATATAGTTATAATATATATATATATTATATATATATAATAAAATATATTATATATAAGTATATAGTAATATATATAATATATATTATATATATTATATATAATAAATATATATATAATAATATATATTTATATATATTTATATATATATATATATATATATATATATATAATTATATATATATATATATATATATATATATATAATATATACTATAAATATATATATATATATATATATATAGATATATATAATATATACTATTTATTAGTATATATATATGATAATAATATATATATATATATATAGGTATTAGTTATATATATTATATATATATTATATATATATATTTATATATATATATATAATATATTACAGAGAGAGAGAGAATGAGATGAACGGAGAAGACAGTATGAGAGAGAGAGAGAGAGAGAGAGATGAGAGAGAGAGAGAGAAGAGAGAGAGAGAGAGAGAAGAGAGAGAGAGAGAGAGAGAATATGAATCAACAACCTCAAAACACTGAAATCAGCTTACCCACTGTAAAATGCACAATAATGTATTCCCATAGACATGATTATACACATAAGTAATTAACAACAATACAATTACTATTATATATATTAGTATTAGTGATATATACCTCTATATATATATATATATATATATATATATATAACTGTTTAACTAAGTGCCTTCATCATAATCATATATTATATATATATGAAAAGTATGAGAAAGAAGCACCTTTTTAAGCTTAGCGCATCGTAATAATCGATGAGAAGAGTTATGTTATGTCCATGCAGATACAGTGATGACAGATATCTCTTTTCTTTTAACTTCATGATAGTTTATTAATGTTCAAAATATAAACTTCATTAGCTTTTTCATATACACACAAGCAAAATAAAACATTTACAAAAGGGTCTTTTTCAACTGGTTACAACGAAGGTTTGTGGCCAAAATTGGAAGGTTGGAAAGTAAGACAGTAAGAAAGTTGATATATAATTTTTGAAACACGTTACCAAAAAAAGCACAAATAATAATATAATAAGAAAGAAAGAAAAAAAAATGCTTGACGCTTCATAATTCTTCCAGTGATTAGAATTCATATCTCACAACACAATCGATACACATTCGCTGGAGCTTAATAGACAAAGAGAGGAAAATGAATAAACTCTGCGCTATCCGATCGCACACACCAGATATATACTTCTATTTAGTTGACACTATCGTTATATGAGAGCTTACACATCTCATTGCTACAGCTATGTCATGATAAACTCCCGCACGTATTTAGGTCTCTCTCACTGATAGAATTCAGCAGTCTATATATACTTCGTCACCCGACATCACTCGTTTCCATAGTGTGAGAGTGTGCTATATCTGTACAATAATTCAATAATACATATATAAGCAGATGAATCTCTCTGGTGCAGAATGCGCTATGTGTATAATAAAATAGGTATTATATATATATATATAATATATATACGGTATATTATATATTATATATATATATATATAAGTATATATAATATATATATATATATATATATATATATATAATATATATATATTATATAAATATATATATAGGTTTGTGCAGCGTGTATT
>JABUQX010044209.1:0-5000 GCA_015478945.1 Trachelipus rathkii | reverse complement strand
AACCCAGCAACTCCTTTTCAAAATTTTTACAAAAATTCTAATGACCCCTCAATACACCGTTCAAATAACAAAGATAATTTTCTTTGAATGTTTAGCTGCCCTTTATGAGAAAAAGAGTACCTGAATCACCATCACTTTCCAAAACAAATATCACAATTAAGGTCTAGTCCTGATATAAAGAAACCCGAACTGATCCATATTCTTTCTTTTTGCTGAACTTAATATATATATATATAGATATATACGGTACATATATAGCAGAAATATATATATAAACATATATATATATATATATATAAACATATATCTATATATATTTGTTTTATATATATATATATATATATTTTACATATATATAATATATATATATATGGCATATATTTTTATAAACATTCCTTTTTATGCAATACAAGCCAGATCATATAGGAAAAATAAAATAAAAGAAACAATTTACAAGAGCACACATTTACACAAGTTTTCTCAAACTTTTTTCAAGCTTAATGAATAAAAATGATTTGAAAAAAAAAATATCAAAAATTCTTGTAAAAAATAATAATAAAAAAAAATCCAAGGAGAAATTCTGGGATTTTTTTTTTTTTTATAAAAATAATTTATTGAAAACCTAGATCCGTGATATATCTATAATGAGGATAGCTATAAATGTATATATATATATATATATATATATATATATATATATATATATATAAGAGAAAGTGTACATCTATTCGTCAGATAATTATATCTCGTATATATCATATATCTGCTTCGTTCTATCTTATCTCGCCTATATATTATATATATATATATATCATATATATATATATATATATATATATATATATAAAAATATATATATATATATATATATATATATATATATATATATATATTATAAACTAAGCAATCTGCAATGATCAAGTTCGCAAATAAAGTAAGAAGACATTCCACATTCAATTCTCAAGCCGACATGAAGAACCGTCATCTCAGAGTACATAAAAGCACTAATTAAAAAACGTACGGTAACAACAACAACAACAACAAACGATGAAGGAAACAGCGAAGTAAAGTAAAGGGAGTAATGATAAACCATGTATTAAAACCATAAAAATGCGTGAATGTGAGAGAGAGTGAATGAATGAATTAAGGTTTCTAGCGAAACAAGTAACAACAAAGCCCCGAGAGTAATCATCAACCAAATAATGGAGTGATATTGTAAATAAATCCAACAACAGAGGAACAGTAGCAGCTAATGCCTAGTTTAGAGAGAGAGAGAGAGAGAGGGAGAGAGCCAGAGAGAGAGAGAGAGAGAGAGAGAGAGAGAGAAAGAGAGGGAGAGCCGTGAGAGAGATGAGAGAGAGAGAGAGAGAGAGAGAGAGAGAGAATTATACGATTAAAGAAGAAAAAACCTACGTAAAGTAAGGAATATGTAACGAGGTGTTTGATGAAAAGCTAACCCACTTTAATGAACTTGAATAAAATCGTTAAAACAGCAACACTATATATATATATATATATATATATATATATATATTATAATAGTATATATATATATATATATATATATATATGAGGGAAACTACTATATATATATATATATATATATATATATATATATATATTATATATTAAAAAAATACGATAGATTATTAATATACAAAAATATTTCTTTTGAAGTATATTAATTCTCTTAACCCCTAATAAATGAATTAAAACCAACATACGTCTATACACTTCACAGGTAAATGAACTGTGTTTATATAGTATATATAGCATATATATATATCTGAGATATAGATATATATATATAATATACATATACATATATGTAGTTCCTATATTGCAATTATATATAATATATATATATATATTTTATATGTTGTGTATTTTTGTATATTTTTTTGGGGGAAGATGTACAAGTACCACAACATCACAGGAATGAAGAAGCAAAATTTTTTTAGTCTTATTATAACAATAAAAATTGTATAAAACAAAAAAACTTTGCATGCTATGAAAAAAGATATGCATCAATTTTAATTCTATAATTATAAAAGCGGGATATAGTAGCGTCGTATAATATATATATATATATATATATATATATATATATATATATATATATATATATATATATATATATATATATATATATATATATATATATATATATTTTTATATATATATATATTGTTTTGTTTCTTGTTATTTTACCTGTTTATATAAATGTTAGTGTTTTCGCTAAAATATCTGATTAATTTATAGGCGTGGTCAATTTGCTTGTTCTTTATTTTTAGACGATGCTTTTAAAAAATCCTCTTCCATAAAAAGAAAATTCGACGTACAAATTATTTTTCCATAATAATAAAGTAAAAATGACAAAATATATTTCCTGGTCTTAAAAAAATGTACCTATATATTACTTTTAATTTATTAAAGTTAAAAGCAGTCGCTATTTTTGCTAATCCTGTTATTTTATGTGAGAGAGAAATTTATTTTTTTTTAGTTTGTGTTATAGTTCTGTAACAAAATATTCTAAACCAGTTGGGTCCATTTCTCCTAATTTTCTGAAGGACACCTTCGCCCCTTCCTCCCGTCCATTGGTTTAAATAGGAGAACCCCTCACTCCCCCGCCATTACCAATTGATAAGGATCATTATATCATGGAAAGGAGGTCGATGGTAGGCTACCTTCTGAACATGACAATGCGCTCTAGATCGGAGGAGCTTCTTTATCGCCGAAAGACGGGCAGGAAAAGCAATAGAGGGGAATGTTCGACAAACCTTTTTAAATGTCACTTTAGGGGGAAAAAACGAAAAAAAAATCATTAACGCAAATACCATGTATTAAAAAAAAAAAAAAAAAAAAAAATGGTGATCACGTATCAGAACCAATTGAACTATTCATACAAATTGTTAGCGGCCACCATGTCCTGATATCATAATATCATGCACACTATATATATATATATACCATACACCCCATAAGGATGTAGGGAGATCCAAAGATGAAATTTTAGTTGAATGATACTGAAACGACATTTAAAAAATTATTATAATCTACCAACAGGAGTTGGAGAGGGATTTGTTTACATAAAAAAAATTGAATTGAACAACATAGTAATTAAAAGAGATATATACGAATTTTCAAACAATTGTAACACCATAAAAAAATAACACCAAATATATTCCATAATTGAAAACGAAATTTATAAATCCTTTTCCACCTAAAATAAGTTAGCCTCTTTTCCGCCGTTTTAACGAATTCAACGTGTAAATAATCCTATGCAAATTTCGATTCCAAAATGCCTCAATTCTAAACACACAAAATTAAAATTATATATATAGCCTCGACTAACAAAGTAAGCATATCAAGTAACTTTATAACGCCAAAACAATAACAAATCCCTCTCTTATATACACACACACATATATATATATATATATATATATATATATATATATATATATATATATATATATATATATATATATATATATTTATATATATATATTGGGCCGTATAACTTTTCTAATATACCCTTCATAAAGAACAGTGTTTCGAATTTGTACCCTCTGCAAAAACTCAAATAATAAACTAGTGCTGTAAAAACAATCCATGAACCAAACTACCACAATAATAATTAATTGCAATATTGTAAACCGTAATAGGGGAAAATTTAAAATTATTTTTTTCTATGCAAAATTGTCTCAACTTGAAATCTGTTTTAAATAAATGAAAATGAGGTCCTCAATGTTCCGTGAATTAAAAAAATAATAATAATAATAAACAGAAAACAAAAATCACATGATTACTATTTTTTTTTTCCCCCGTTACCTATAATCAGGATTTGAGGTGGGCCGGATATTAGCATCCGTATACGCGTTTATTCGCGAATATTGAAATGAATTTTATGCAGATATCGTAAATCACCTATAACTTATTACGAAAAGAACGTGGAACGAACGAGTAACTTGCACGGCCATTTGCAAATTCAAACAACCAGAAAAATATAAAGAACTTTAAGAAAGAGAAAATGGGGAAAAGTCCCACAAACTCAACTACAGCATCAGTGACATCATCACTAGTTGAAGAAAAAAATATACAACAAACAATTATAAGCAGTTTTGAAAAATAAAAAAAAATAAAAAACGATTTCAAAAAGCCAATTGATACTAAAATTGCTGAAATGATCGTCTTACATGACTTGACGTTCAGTCGTGTAGAAGATCGTGGCTTTCAAATGGTAATGAAAAAACTTCACCGAAGTATGTATTAAATCAGAGAAGGTTTTATAAAGACTTAATAAATATATATATATATATATATCTTTACTGATTGAGACATGTAAAATCTCATTTACAACTGTTATATGGTTTGACAACACATCTGGGGTCTCTTTTGTTATCACACACTCTTCACGCAATTGAAGGAAACTTCAAGAGGTAGCACTTTGTGTTATGTGCAGACCTCTTTCGGAGCGCCATTCCGGCTAATATCTTGGGACAGTGCTTATTACAATGCAGGATAAATAGATGATTTTACATGACCAAGTGCATTGTGTAGCGAGAGATGCAGGTGCAAATATATATATAAAAAACTTTAATCTGAAGTGGAAAATGTGGACGGTTTTGAACATCAGATTGAACTTGTTAAGAATGGCATAATTGCTCAAAAATGCAAAAATGTGTGTCAGATTTATTAACCAAGTCTAGGTCGATTGATACTCATTTCAATCATTCACCCGAGCTCAAAATGATATGAGAAAATACAATCAAGATTAAATGTGCTGTACCTCAACTTTCTGTTGTGCGACACATTCAAACACATGCTTAAAAGAATGAATGAATTTAATGAAGCCATCTGTCCAATGGCTGACAAAAATGTACTTTTAAATAACTGTATCGCTCGACTTAAGCCCTTTGATGAAATAACCAAGACTATTAGCTCTGCAGATTCTTGTTTGCCAGACGTTATACCCTGGTTGCAACGCAAAGTTATGC
>JABUQX010044208.1:47500-63101 GCA_015478945.1 Trachelipus rathkii | reverse complement strand
TGTTGTACTTCGTTCGGTGGGAACCGTTTCGCATTTATCGTAGAAACGCTTTCGCGTTTTTCGTGCTGCTTCATGGGGTTAATAGGTCCACCAATTTTTTTTGCTCTACACATCATATATACGGAGATACAGGGTGGGCCTTTTTTGCATAACAAAATTGATGGGCTTTTTAGGTAACAGCACTATATATATATATATATATATATATATATATATATATATATATATATATATATATATATATATATTATATATATATATATATATATATATATATATATATAGCGTCGAGCGGGGTGAACCGGGCCCAGCTCTTTTAGAGGGGTGATTCGGTCCACTCTAAATAAAATAAAAAATATTAAAAAAAAAAAAAAAAATTCGCTCATTTAATAGCCACGCAGTAGTACTACAAGTTTTATTTAGATCATCTTTAATTCTAGAAAGTTTTTATATTTTTAAAAAATATAATAAATTAGGGTTTACAAAATGTCCTTCAATAGAATTTCACTTTTAAAAAATGTGAGTTTTTTTAACTTTGTTATAAAATGAAAAATTGTGGATGGATTTTAATTATTTGTTCAGTGTATACACTCGAGTATGTTAGTTTTAAACTGGCAAAGTAAATTTTTGTTCCAAACAGTATTAGTGGCTAAATCACGGGGCCCTACTTGGTCTGATTCCCTTCTTGGTCTGATTCACCCCGCCGTAAAAATTGATGATGGGGTGAATCGAACCACCATTGTTTTTCGTATTTTACGTATTATTATTGACATTTTTATTATGTATAATTAATTTAAATATAATAATAGTTACTTAAATTAAGATAAAAAATGAAATTTATATAAAAAATACGAATTCCAAAAGTGTCAAAATTTTTGAGCGGAGAGGGGTGAATCGGACCACCTTATTTTTATTATTTTATGTATCATTATTGACATTTTTATTACTTATTACTAATTTTAATATGATAAACAATTATTATAAGTAAAAATTAAAATATAAAATTGAATTTATATGTAAAAGAGGAATTTAAACAGATGGTCCGATTCGCCTCAATGTGATCCGATTCACCCCTTCAAGGTCAGGCTGAATGAGCTTTATTAAAACTTTAATAAAACTTTTATTATTAAATTACATTATTATTTTTGTGTGCCCTATTACCTACTATATGGCCTTGAATTTCAAGAAGTAAAAATTCCAAAAAAAGATGCATTAGGAAAGTTGGGGCAGTTATACCTAAAAATTGATTATCACCGCCTGACATATATATACAGGCTATATATATATATATATATATATATATATATATATATATATATAAAATAACATATATATATATATATATATAACTATATATATATATATATATATATATATATATATATATATATATATATATATATATATATATATATATATATATATATATATATATATATATTAAGGATGGGCGGATTGTGAATTGGCGGATAGCGGATACGGGATCTCGGCTGGAAGATAAAACCGGATACGGATATCCGGCCGGATATCCAGTATCCGATATGGCTTCTGTTATATAGCGTCGGGCGGGGTTACTGTAAATAAAAAAAAATTAAAAAATTTTTTTTGCTCATTAAATAGCTACGCGGTAGTACTACAAGTTTTATTTATATTATCTTTAATTCTAGAAATTTTTACATTTTAAAAAAATATAATATATTAGTCTATAAAATTTCCCTTAATAGAATTTCACTTTTGAAAAATGTGAGTTATTATAACTTTGTTTTAAAATGAAAAGTTAGGAACAGATTTTAATTATTTTTTCAGTGTATACAGTTGAGTATGTTAGGTTTAAACTGGCAAAGTAAATTTTTGTTCCAAACAGTGCATAGTGGTTAAATCGCTTGGCCTAACTTGTCCGATTCACCCTGCTGTAAAAATTGATGATGGGGTGAATTGGGCCACTATGCTATTCATATTTTATGTAGCCTATTATTATTGACATTTTTATTACGTATAGCTAATCTAAATATAAAAAACAGTTACTGATATTAAGTAAAAATTAAAATAAAAAATGAAATTTATATGGAAGATATAAATTCAAAAGTGTCAAAATTTGTCCCACGAATGGGGTGAATTGGGCCACCACATTTTTATTCTTATTTTATTTATCATTATTGAAATTTTAATTACTTTTTACTAATTTTAATATAATAAACAATTCTATATTAGTAAAAATTAAAATAAAAATTAAATTTATATAAAGAGGAATTTAAAAAGATGGCCCAATTCACCCCCCAATGGTGGTCCGATTCACCCGTTCAAGGTGAGTTTAAATGAGCTTTATTTAAACTTTAATAAAACTATGATTATTAGAATTACACTATTATTTTTTTGTGTGCTTATGACCTACTATAGGGCTTTGATTTTCAGAAAAAAAAAATTCCAAAAAGTGTATTAGGGGAAAGTGGGGAGACGAAGTTATACCTAAAAATTATTGCATACACATAGACAAATATACCGGGATTATATATATATATATATATATATATATATATATATATATATATATATATATATATATATATATATTATATATATATATATATATATATATATATATATTGATCTCATATTATGTGCCCCTGTATCAAAAAAAACACTATATCTATATAAAAACTTAATTCAGCATATATTGTAATGCAGAACAAAAAAAAATTAATAATTATTATTTTAATAAATAACTTCAAAAAAAGTTATAATCGTACGTTTCCAAACAATTTAAACATGATACCTATAATAAATAAACGTTTTCTTTATATCTTTTCAATACTTTTGGGAAAACTTTAAAAATAATGGTAAAAATTAAAATATAAAAATTAAAATTAAATTAAAATTGCATATAGGTTAGGTTAGGTTGGGTGGGTCAGGTCACCAAAAAAATTTAATTTCGCCTCTAGAACTATCTATCATAGAGTGTGTGTGTGTGTGTGTGTGTGTGTGTGTGTGCGCGCGTATGCTCGCATTAACATTGAAGAAATATTGGGACTCCTTGGCTGCTGGAGCGAAAATTACAGAGCAGAATTATCATTATTTGAAACCTAATTATTATTTTTATTATTTATTTTTATCGCACTTTATTTATTTCTTCTTCATTTTCCTCCATTACAATGTGCATGATTTCAAAAATGTATTCAGTTTTTACGTAGCTTTCATAGTTTTTAGATACAGGGGACAGCTAATCTGGAGGCTGACCTATATATATATATATATATATATATATATATATATATATATATATATATATATAATATATATATATATATATATATATATATATATATATATATCTCTAGAGTGGATGTTGCACTATTTAACTGCACAATTCCTCAATTGCGGAATACCAAAAAACTGAGGAGTGCGTTGCGATAATTTGAAAAATGTTGTGGAATTGCGAGTTAGCGGAATGCCTATATCATTCGCAGTTAGACTACCAAAAAAATTTGTGGAGTTTCAGTGGAATGCCAAAATTTATAGTCCACAAATTTTTACACGTTGGCCATCTTTGTACGTCTGACAGCAACACCGAAATTTTTTTTTGCAAAGGATCATGTTTTAAACGGGTTTCTTTTATTTTTGATGTAAAATTTATCAATATTATAAATGATATTGAGTGTTACTATTAATCGACCGATTCTCAATATCGATAATATTTAGTTCTCGATTGTCTTATAAAGTTATAATCGATATTGACCATTATTCGTAGCACCACTTTTTCTTAATAGCAGACGTATATTTATTTCCAACATTGCATTTTATCAATTTTGTGCCCTGACATTTGCTCTGATTTTTATATTTTATCACTGAAGGCGGGTAACATTTTGAGAATAAATTCCAGTGTTTTTATTTATTATAAATTTCTGAGAATGTGCATATAGTGGTAAATAATACAATGCTTAAACACGTTAAAATAAGCAGTGGTAATTACTATTTAGTAATTACAATACTTAAACATGAGAATAAAATTGTGGTGGTAAAAATTGCATTAACATGTGTCTTGGTAGCTTAATTCCATTATAAATATCATATTTTTTACCATTTATTTTAATATTTTTATAATATATTATTATAATATTTTAATATTACCATATTTTTCTTAATTTGTTATGAAACGTGTCACCATAAGTTTCAGATAAATTGCTGCTTTCAAGCCCGACTGCAGCAGGCAGGCACACAGGCGAACATGCATAGTTTCCAAAGCCCCGTTTGCGCCCGTGTCAAACGTCTGCAGTCAGGCGCCATTGTTAAATCTTAGATTTGAGGCCATCATGGGCGGGCTGCGGAATACTTTGTTTACAAACAAATTTCTTTACAAAACATGTGTCGGAAATGGCTTGCCAAAATTTTTTAATATTTTAGTTAACTTTTATATTAAGGATACTAAATATATCGTATCATTTCATAAAATAGATACAAATAAGTATAAGTATTGTTTACAATTGTCAGCTGATCCAACGGGCGCGCTCGGCCGTTTCCAGGTACTCAAATTTCCTGTTCTCTGATTGGTTAATGTAATTTTTTTCAATTCGAAGCGTTTCCGAGTCGATTTTGCACACGGGCTGCACTCGGACTTCTGGAAACGCAGCTTGTATTGTACAGTCAACATAAATGATGAATAAAATAATATAACATTAGTACACAAAATCGAAATCTAAACAATACATATATATATATATATATATATATATATATATATAAAATATATATATATATATATATATATATATATATATATATATATATATATATATATATATATATATATATATATATATATATATATATATATATAATTTTTCAAATTATTTGGAATATTTCCCCAAACAATGAAGGACCTAATAGGAGTAATTATCCGGTTATCGGCGGATAACGCGATGATATCCGGCGGATACGGATAGTCAAAAACTTGGCGGATGGGCAGATACCAGATAGTTGCCGGATATCCATTCCATCCCTAATATATATATATATATATATATATATATATATATATATATATATATATATATATATATATATATATATATATATATATATATATATATATATATATATATATATATATATATATATATATAAAATAAATAGTTAATATATATTTCTATATTAAAAAAGGATAGTGTTCAAGTGAATAGTGGTATAATTTTTCAATATTGAAAACTAGTATTTAAATGTTTTGGTCCTGATTTTTGTAGTACTTTTCATGGATTGGAATGCGTTTTTGGTCTATATTTCAAGATATGAACAAAATCATTGCTGACTGTTCTGATGCACTATTGCTGAAACTCTAGAAAATAGTAGGTTCAGAAAAATATACTGTAAAAAAAAAAATCGATGCTAATAAAATTATCAGAAATTTTTTTTCCCATCAGAACTTTTTACTTTTATTTGTGCAGTTAAGCATAAATGTTTACATCCCTCAATTATACTTATATTAGTAAATTCTTTATAGTACACTGTGGAAGGGAGACCAGGAAACAAGAAAATAAAACATTCATGCCATCCTGATTTAAAAACATTGCTCATTCAGTAATAAGGTTATTAATTTTTGGAATTGTTTGCTGTCGAAAGTTACTGATTTTGACTTACTAGTAGCATTTAAAAGAGGATTGAATAGGTATATACACAGTATTGGTATGACTAAGCTTAATTGGCAGGTTTGTAATTAGTTATTAAAGTTAAACTGTAAATTTCAAAAATAACTAATCTTAATAGAAGATTTGAAGGGTATAATTATGTTGGTGTATATTAACTTTTACTTTGTGTTATTAACAAGCCATATTGTGCAGTTGTATCATGTATGTTAATGTGTAGTTTAGCTTGTGTAGGTTTTGAATGTTGCATGAGTATTTGTTTTGGGAAATTATCTACTTTGGTTTGACTGGAATAGTCTTGATTGTCCTTGTTGCTTCTTACTCTTCTTATTTTTCTAATATCTTACTATATATATATATATATATATATATATATATATATATATATATATATATATATATATATATATATATATATATATATATATATATATATAATATAATAATATATATATATATATATATATGTGTGTGTAATTATAATTCCAGAAGCTTGCCACTAAAGAATTTTCTTAAAAAACTTTACTTAACTTAACTTTTCTGAACTTAGAAATTTTTTTGAACTTAGAAAATTTTTTCAGAAAATATACACTGATTCAAATATATATATATATATACCGTAAAAAGGGGTTACTTGGATCACCAGGCAACTTGGAACACTTTTGACCAATGTACACATTTAGTTGATAACTCCTAAACTATTTGGAGTAGAAAGGTGGTTTTAGGCTCATTTTGTTCGTAAAATGATGCTCTTTTAGATGGTATATGAATGTAAAACACAAACCTTTACTATCCTGTTTTACATGCAAATGTGTAGTTTTTCATTTTTTCTATTTTTCACACCCCTGAAAAATATTACCCCGTTTTTGCGGTCAGGAATATCTGACCCCCCCAAATTTTGCATGTAGGATAAGGGTCATATAAGGTATTTTTTTCCATAATTGAAAAAAAAAAATTTTAACGGTTTTAATTTTTTGAAAGTTTTTTTAACCATGGGGCAATTTGGAACACATTCAGTGGGTAACTTGGAACACACCCATTGATTTTAAAATGCATTTTTCTACTAATTATTTTTCTTTTTGAGACTATTTAATAGATTTAAACAAACTTATCATTAAATTAAAAATAGGAAATGCCCGTAGAAGGATGAAATTTGGAGATTGCATAGAGGAGGAAGAAGTAAGGAGGAGTCGGATTTGGAGCCTGCACCGGTGCTGTGTCGAGTTAGTAAATATTTGTATAATACAATATTGGTGTCCTTATATATGTTATCCAGCCCATAGAACTCGAATATGAGGATTTTATTTTCGTAAAGGGTGTCTGTGGACCCCCCCGGAGGGGGTCCTCCGAAGAAAACACATAGTGCATAGAATATGAAGTTAGAGAGCTCGTATTCTCCACAAATTTGGTATACCCCTTTCCTATGGCGTAACCTTGTCGTAAACGGGGGTGCCAGCCCCTAAAAATAGGAAATGCCTGTAGAAGGATGAAATTTGGAGAGTACATAGAAGAAGGAGAAAGGAGGCTGAGTCAGAGGAGACGGAATTGGCAACAGCAATAAAATATTAATTTAATTTAATTTAATTTAAAATTAGATAACTCTAGAAATTAGTTTTAAGATAAATTTAAGTACTTACTGTCAAGAATTTAGCTTGAAATGGCCTCCCTGGATGATTTGGAAACCCATTCCAAAGTTACCCCGCATCACGTTTCTACACCTTACTACACTTACGAGCCTCCTATGAAGATAAAAACAGCAGAATGGGCAAATAAATTGCAGGTAAATATAGAACAATGTTTAAGGCGTATTTTTATTTACTTACTAACCATTTTATATAACTGCATCATAAAAATATTTTTAATCTACAAAAAAATCGTTCCAAGTTACCCCGTGTTACGGTATATATATAAGCTATATATATATATATATATATATATATATATATATATATATATATATATATATATATATATATATATATATATATATATATATATATATATATATATATATATATATATTTAATCTTAGGGTATGCTAGGTGTGAGGAAGAATTAATAAAATGAGGGTAGACTTATTAGAGGGGATTGTGTGGTGTGAAAAGAAGATGTAGAGAGAATAAATGAAAGTACTATTTGAGATGGTTTGGTCATGGAAAGGATGAATGATAGTCGGTTGGTTAAGCGGATGTAATTGGAGAGTGTGTTGGGAACCGACCAGCTGGGAGACCGAAGAAAGTGGATTGGTCGGTGAGCAGATAATCACGAAGGAGAGAGAAAATGTGAGTTTGGCAGAGGCGAGAATAAAGGTGCATGCTAGGAGAATGGCAGGGTTTTGTATGAGGCATGGTTGGCGGCTCCCACCTGGGCCAAAGGGATGAGACCCTTTCATTGACGATTTACCATAGTGAGGGTCCGTCGCGGTCATGTGAGACCCTAGGGTGGATTTTTGTCTGTGAAGGACTAAAAGGTATAAAGAGGGCAGTAAGGCTGGGCTTTCTTTTCAACATTTGTCATGCTCTCCTACTGCTTTTCTTTTCCGATGCTTGTCGCGTTCCTTACTCCCAATCTTGGGAAAAAGAGTAGATAAAGAAGAAAGAAAGAATATATATATATATCAGGGCCCTCCCATGATGCTGATTTTTCAGCCCAGTATGGCTGCTTTGTGAGCTGTGGTGGGTTCTGTACACTGACTCAAAATATATATATACGTAGGGTGGGATGGTTTAAACCATTGGTTTAAACCACATAAAAAACCAATGGTTTAAACCATAAAAAAAAAACCATGCATAAAATATTTAAAAAATGTATTTATTAATGGTTTTCTTTAGCATGTTGATATGGTTTTCTCAATTTTTCAATCGAAGAGTAACTGAAAGGCAATAAATTTTTTTTTGCTGATTTTATATTATTGTGAGAATGATTATATATATATATATATATATATATATATATATATATATATATATATATATATATATATTATATATATATATATATATATATATATATATATATATATATATATATTTGTAAATTTAACATGTTTAAAACATGATTCTTGTTTCGAGCTCTTGAGGATTTCATTTTCTACCCATCGATGCCACATTTGTGGAGTGTGTGGCCACAGCATCAACCAAGCTAGAAGGCAATGACTGTAAACTAAGTGATGATGTTTATATTTGGAAAATATGAATATGGAGCTAGAACAGCTTAATCCACCACTCAACAGACAAGATTTATAGCAAAAGTAAAAAGAAGGTATCATCAGGCAGTAACAGAAGCTCACTTATTGGCATATATTTTTAACCCAAGATATCAGACCACAGTACTTCCAGAGGATGAGTATTCAAAAGCAGTGGAATTTATGGAATAAAATTAAGAGCAAATTCTCCTCCATTTCATAAAAGTTACCTATTTGATGAGTCTCTGTTGTCAGCAGTGACTCCTTCATCTTGGTACAGATCTCTCAAAGAAAAATTAGATGAGAAGGTCATATATAAAATAATAAGCATATTGTCAGCAACTTCATCAACTGCTAATGTTGAAAGGGTATTTTCAACTTTTGGACTTGTGCACAGCAACATTAGAAATAGGTTGGGAACAGCTAAAGCAAGGAAATTAGTTTTTTTGTATAAAATTCTTAATGATAATTTCAGTTTCGACTTTTAATGATGAATCTCTCTCTCTCTCTCTCTCTCTCTCTATATATATATATATATATATATATATATATATATATATATATATATATATATATATATATATATATATATATATATATATATATATACTGCTATATATATATATATATATATATACTATTCTAATTCAAATATAAAGGTAAATAAGAATTCATTTGTAAATCATTATAGGTTAATTTGAATAAACTTTTTTTTATCGTTTTTTTTTTTTTTTTTTGTAAAATAATAAAGTATAACCTTTTTTTCAGATAGAGTTTATATATTATAAAATACCCTCTTATTTTTACTTTATGAGTTGTAAAACTCAAAAAATAATAATAATTTTATACCAGTTTACAGTTATCAAAGAAAATTTGAAATTTAAGAATCTAAGAAATTTATTAAGTAATTTTAAAATGTGTTATCACATGTGTATAACAGTTTACAGTAGTGATTTTTGCTTTAAAATCTATTAAAACCAATAAAAACAACATTAAAACCATCAAAATAGCATAAAATTGAAATAAGTAAAACTATTGGTTTATTTGCAAAAATATAAGAACAATGGTTTTTGTTTTTAAAACCATGGTTTCCAACCCTATATATACAGTATATATATATATATATATATATATATATGTGTAAATAGATAAATAGAAATAGAAATAACAATAACTTTATATATATATATATATATATATATATATATTAAGATGTACCGGAACCAGAATTTTAGTTCGGCGGAACGAATTTCCGAACCTTGAAAAGTTCCGCCCGGGAAGTTCCGGCCGGGCAGACTTTAGACTTCAGCTGCACTTACATAAGATGGAACGGCCGACTGCAGCCCGGGCGAACACGCGAACGCATGCATCGTTTCGAACCCAGTTGCACGCACTTCTATGTCACGTAAACGTCACAGTCGAGCGCCCGTTGTTAAATCCTCGATTTCGAGAATTAATAAACGAGCTGCGCGAAAGAATACTTTGTTTACAAACAAATCTTTATAAAAACTTGTGTCGGAAATGGCTTGCAAAATTTTTAATACTAGTTAGCTTTTATATTAAGGATACTAATATATTGTATCATTTCATAAAATAGATACATATAAATGTAAGAGTATTGCCACAATTGCCGGCTGATCCGACGGGCGCTCGGCCTTTTCAGGTACTAAAATTTCCTGTTCTCTGATTGGTTAATGCAATTTTTCAATTCGAAGAGTTTCAAGTCGATTTTACTTTGAGCTGCACTCAGGCTACGGCAGCACCAGATATTTTCTACACAAAACTTGTCTGATTAACAAGTGGAGTCTTTCTAGAAGTATCTGTCATCTTGTCATATCCATACTGTGAGCTCTTAGTTCTGCAAGCCAAAATTTGGATAAGCGGTTCAATAAATTTATTAAGTAAAAAAAGGAATATACTATAGCTGCGTTTCAAGTACAAAGGTGCAGCCCGTGTAAAATCGACTCAACTTTCCAGTAAAAAAATTACATTGTAATCAGAACAGAAAGAGCAGTACAGAGCAGCACCAGCGAGCCATCAATCAGCTATTCTTCTCTTATCATGGGCGTATACAGGGGGAGCAGGGGGCCCTTGTCCCCTAAATCTTGGGGAAATAAAAAAATGAACCTTATATTTTTGGCCAGATGACGTTTTTAAAGGTTTATTAAGTAGAAAAACTGAAAATGATACATCAATCGATAGATAATAAAGTAGTAATTATTATTATTACAAGCGTATTATATATATATATATATATATATATATATCATACATATATATATATATATATATATATATATATATATACTATATATATATATATATATATATATATATATATATATATATATATATCACTCAACCTTTGCCACCCCCTAAATGAAATCTTGCCTACGCCCATGACTCTTATACTTATATGTATCTATTTTATGAAATGATACGATATATTAGTATCCTTAATATAAAAGTTAACTAAAATATTAAAAATTTTGGCAAGCCATTTCCGACACATGTTTTTAAAGATTTGTTTGTAAACAAAGTATTCTTCCGCACAGCCCGCCCATTAATTCTCGAAATCGAGGTTTTAACAACGGGCGTGACTGTAACGTTTACGTGACGTAGAAGTGCGCAAACGGGCTGTGGAAACGATGCATGTGCGCCTGTGTGCCCGCCCGGGCTGCAGTCGGGCTTCTGGAAACGCAACTTATATAAAGTTCTACAGGTCTTCAAAGTTTAAAAAGCTTTTTCCGAAGCGGGTAACGTGTTTGAGGATAAGAGATGACGTTTAACTCCACAACAGAGCAACTTATTTTGCTACACCACAACATTTCAAAATTCAAATAAATTCATTTTAAGTAAGAAAATTAGGAATCTTGTTTAAAATTTAAAATTTTTTTTTCAAACAGTTTAGTTAATATTTTGTTTTTGTAGTAGTTTCTACTTTAAAGTTAATTTCTCTATAATAATAATAATAATAATAATAATAATAATCTAAATAATAATAATAATAATAATAATAATAATAATAATAATAATAATAATAATAATAATACCTATTACAAAATTTATTTATCCCCAGGTCTAGATTCTAAAGCAGGATTGGCACAAAAAAATACATATTTAATCAAATGATTTTTACGTATTTTTTTTTTATTAAAAAATCATGATTTTTATTTATTTTTAAATTTCTTTTTCTAAATTAATAATTAATCCTAACTATTACCTAATTAATGATAAATATATTTCATCTACACATAATAAGTAAATTCATCAATTTGGTTTCAAGTCATTTTAATAAAGGAATAAATAAAATTAGAGTACTCAGATATTATACAGTATATATATATATATATATATATATATATATATATATATATATATATATATAATATAATTTAATATAATATTAAACTAAATAATTATATTTACTAAGCTTATTATTAATTAGGTAATAATTAGGATTATTAACTAATTTTATAAAAATAATAATTAAAAAAGCAATTTGTGTCTAAAAAAATAAAAATAAATAAAAAAATCTCAAAAAAATCAAAAATATCCCCAACCTCGTTCTAGAGTATTAAAGCTACCCGTTCGAGTGTGAAGAAAATTTTGTTGATATTTAAAGTTTTTTAAGTATAGAGTCGAAGGTCATTTTATCATGATATTTGTTCACATACAGTCGTTCCTCGTAGAACGCGGTCTTATAGAACGCGATCTTGCTATACCGCGGTTGGCAAAAAGATAATAAAAAGAAAAATTAAAATTACAAAATTACAAAAATAAAATTAAAATTAAAAATATAATAAAAAAATAAAATTAAAATTAAAATTGCATAAAAAAAAAAAAAATAATACATACATATGTTAAGACAATGAAATGAAAAAAAAAAAGAGATATTTGGTGAGCTAAAAAGGCAAAAGCGTCAATTACAGATAACGATGTATTTCTCAAAAAAGCAGCCAATACAACCTATAGATTCTGGACTGCCTTTATCTCTTACACCTTCAACTTCATTTACAATTTGAAAGAAACTATTTTTGTGCTCAATTGGCTAAACTTTAAAATTTTATATTACAGTCCTCAGGCTATTCAATTAAATATATAAAAACAATTTTATCTTCAAATTTTTAAAGGTTTGTACATTGTATATTTTTTCATTTAAAAAAACTAAAAAACTTTTTTGCTCATTTTAAGATATGTAGAGTACTGTACTGTAATGTAATAAATATCCTACTAATTAACTAGTCAATAAAATATGTTTATATACTGTTCTGTAAATAACATTGTATATGCAAATTTATTCAATTATTAGGATAAATAAAATACTGCTGTTATTTTATTCACCTTATACAAAGGTAAAAATTTTAAAATTAATGATTTTTCAGGGGTTTAAAGGTTATACACGATATCGCCTATAACGCGGGGGTCAGGAACCTAACCCCGCGTTCCTGAAAAGAAGACGACTGTATATCAATTTTCAATATTTTTTATACATAATCATAACTGTGTAAATGACAAATCAATTACTGAATTTTATTAAGAAAGAACATTTGAAAAAGTGTTCCGGTTAGTTCCGGCCGGAACCAAGCTAGTTCGGCGGAACCGGAACTAAAAAAATGGGGTCACGCGGGGAACCTGGTTCATTACATCCAAATATATATATATATATATATATATATATATATATATATATATATATATATATATATATATATATATATATATATATATATATATATATATATATATTATATATATATATATATATATATATATATATATATATATATATATATATATATATATATAACCTAGTAATGTGCCAGAACTGAATCGTTGGCCAATACCAATCTCTTATTGATGCTACTACCAATACCAATACTGGAATTTCAGCAAATACCAATACCAATACTTCTTATTAATTTATATATATTATAAATTTTATATATTATTTATATTTTATATACTTCTCGAACCGGAAGTTTCAAGAGCATTAGCATATTGTTACTTCCCTTTTTTTTTTTTTTTTACAAATTACAAGGACTTAACAGTATTGACACATTTTGACCAATACCAATACCTGTGCTAAATGCCAATAAATACCCTTTAGGAGCCAATACCAATACCCGGAAAAACGGCCAATACTTTGGCACATCCCTAATATATATATATATATATATATATATATATATATATATATATATATATATATATATATATATATATATATATATATATATATATATATATATATATATATATATATATATATATATATATATATATATAAGCTATATTAGGGATGTGCCAAAGTATTGGTATTGGCCATTTTTCCGGGTATTGGTATTGGCTCCTAAAGGGTATTGGTATTGGCTTGGAGTATTGAGAGTATTGGTATTGGTCAAAAATGTGTCAATACTGTTTAAGTCCTTGTAATGTGTAAAAAAAGGGCAAAGTAACAATATGCTGATGCTCTTGAAACTTCCGTTCGAGAAGTTTATAATATATAAATAATATAGCTACATAAAAAATTTACAATATAACAAGTTAATAGGAAGTATTGGTATTGGTATTGGTATTGGCAGTAGCATCAATAAGAGTATTGGTATTGGTATTGGCCAACGATTCAGTTCTGGCACATCACTAATATATATATATATATATATATATATATATATATATATATATATATATATATATATATATATATATATATATATATATAGTAGGATATTAGAAAAATAAGAAAAGTAAGAATTAATATGAGGTGCAGCATAATGTGTAGTGTTGTGTTTTTATGTAATAAGTTTTAATTTTGATGTAGAAAATGTAAAAGTGATTATGCTACTGTTGTTGATAATTATTACTGGTGCACATACAAGCACAATATAATGAACATGGGCAAAGGTTATCATTTAAATATGTAGGTATGTTCCTAACCAAATGAAACTAACTCCTCCACACTTAGCTACCTAACCAAACCAACCTACCTAACTAACTTAACCTACTTAACTCTAATCTAACCTATTGTAAGGAAACCTAACCTAACTCTAATTAATTAATATATCATAATGAAACATAATCATGTCTATTGTAACAAAAAGTAATCAAACTTTAAATGATCAAAATGGTATCTTTTACTTCTCTCTCTTTTCCTTGTATATTGTCCATTTTGAATGATTTTCAACAGTATTTTTAAACTTGTGTTATTGCTTAGATTTATTTATTTTTGTATTTACTAATTTTTTTCTTTTTAGGAAATTACCATTTTTCTTTATTATTCATACGTAATTTTTATAAATTTTTTGATTGCTTACTATTAACTGTATTGGATTTTACATTAAAGGTATGTTTTTTTTTTTATATATATATATATACGGTACTTTAAATGATTTCAAAAGTTTTAATCTTTATCTGATATTATTATTATTATTATTATTATTATTATTATTATTATTATTTATATTATTATTATTATTATTATTAGTAGTAGTAGTAGTAGTAGTAGTAGTAGTAGTAGTAGTAGTAGTAGTGGTAGTACTCTGGTTTCCATATTTATTTTATTTTATTTTATTTTGGTATATTATCAACTATTGGTTGATTTTATATATATATATATATATATATATATATATATATATATATATATATATATATATATATATATATATATATATATATATATATATATATATATATATATATATATATATTCTTTCTCACCCCTGACCACCCCATCATGGGGGAGGCCACACCTCGTTCAGGTACCCCTCCGACCACCGGT
>JABUQX010044208.1:42500-45000 GCA_015478945.1 Trachelipus rathkii | reverse complement strand
AAAATCTGCATAACATGGACAGTGATGAAGAGAGGATAGTGAATGTGTGTGAGTTTGATTGTGCAAGAAGAAATATATTTTGGGAAGGAGGCATTATGAGTAGAGTGAGAAAGCTGAAGAATGGTAAATCAGCAGGTATAGATGGAATTACTGGTGAAATTATCAAGAATGGAGGCGAGATTGTGATTGATTGGATATAGAAGTTGTGTAACAGCGTTTATGAATGGTATAGTGCGAACGATTGGAGGAGAGCAGTAATACGACAATTATATAAGGGTAAAGGAGAACTGTATTAGAATTAGTTTGAGTGTTGTAAGGAAGAAATATGCTGGTAATTTGGTTGAAGGAGTGCGTCGAGGGACTGATGGTGAAGAACAAAGTGCATTTAGGAAATGGTAGAAGATCTGCAGATCAAGTTTCACATTGAAACAAATATGAGAAAGAAGAAAAATAAATTGAGCTTAGGTTTTATGGACTGGCAACACGCGTATAGCGAAAGAAGAAAAATAAATTGATCTTAGGTATTATGAATTTGCAACAGGCGTATAGCAGGATTAATAGGGAAGCTTTGTGGCAGGTGTTGGTGATATATGGTGTTGGAGGTTGGCTTCTGAATGGAATCGAAAGTATATATGTCAATAGTGAGCTAGTATAAGAATAAATGGAGTGGAAAGCGAATGGTTTCATATTAACTGTGGAGTGAGGCAGGGATCTGTTATGTCTCTATGGCTATTTAATTTGTGTATGGATGGAGTGATGAAAGAATTAGAGGTAAAGTAGGTACGTGTTAGACTGATGGAGAATGATCGAAAATGGAGGGTTATGATTTGGTTTTGTGTAGCGAATCTGAAGAAAGTTTAAGAGGATTGGTAGAAGGGTTTGATAGTTTGTGTAAAAGGAAGGATTTTAAGTAAATGTAGATAGAGTAAGGTAATGGCAGTGGGTGAGGAGAGTCCACGTTGTGAAATCATGTTGGATGGTGAGCAATTGGATCAAGTATATGTCCGAGTTTAAATATTTAGGTTATATATTGGATGAATGTAGTAGGAAAGTGTCTGATGCAATTGAATGTAAAAGGAATAAGTATGAGTACGCTAGGGTTCTACAACCTTTTTTTTTTTTTTTTTTTTAATTTTTTTTTTTTTGCTAAAAACCAGCCAACTAGGCTTAGTCAAAATATTCTATGCTATACCCAAATCATCCATATACCTATCTAACCCTTTCTTAAATGCTGCTAATGAGTTGCACTCAACAACCTGCTGTGGCAAACCATTCCAAAAATTAACAACTGTATTGCTGAAAGAATGCTTTCGTATGTCAAGATGGCTAGCTTTCTTCTTAATTTTCTTATTGTGTCCCCTGGTTTCCCGTCCATGGTCTACAATGAAGAATTATTGGCCTCTGTGTTGTCAATAGATGTTAACATTTTGAAGACTTCTATCATGTCCCCTCTGAGAAATCGTCTTTCTTCGGAAAACATTCCTAATACCTAACTTATATATATATATATATATATATATATATATATATATATATATATATATATATATATATATATATATATATATATATATATATATATATATATATATGCGCTCCTAGCTCAATGGTAGAGCACTCGCTTGGCTAGCGAGAGGGCCCGGGTTCAAGACTGGGTGGAGCGAGAGAACGTGAGCTATTCTCTATAAACTCTTAGCTTTGTCTCACTCAGACGTTAATGAGGTACATTGTTGAGTGTGCCTTGCTTTACTAATGGGAAGCTTCCCCACAGAAATCCACGCGATGAGGCTGGCCATGTGGAATAGTCGTTGACCCGTGGAGACAAGGATCTTTCTCGATGATTTTACCCACGGAATTAAGTATGACCTTCCCCTGGGGGAGGACACGTTTATATATATATATATATATATATATATATATATATATACTTTTATATATTTCTATATATATATATATATATATATATATATATATATATACTTCTATCTTCTCTTCGGCCTCCTTTTTCATCTAATTCTACCCTGGACGATTCTGGCATCCCTCCTACTCCTACTCCTTCTCCTCTCGGTTTTCCCATGTCTTTACCTGTGATTACACATGATCGTGTGCATGGGATCTGAGATCTATAATTTCGGTTTACAGGAAGGCTAGTAGCCCGGATGGCATTCCTTCCCGTGTTTTGAGGGAGTGTGCTTCTGAGCTAGCGCCTGTCCTCGTTCAACTCTACTCTCTGTCTTAATACTAATACTTTTCCTCAGTGCTGGAAGCGCGCACATGTCCAACCGATCCCGAAAAAAGGTAGCCGCTCTGATCCTTCTAGCTTTGCTCCTTCTAACAGCTCTCACTTGTATTCTGTCTAAAATCTTTGAAACTCTTCTTAACTCTCATTTCCTGGATCATCTGGAGTCTCATTCCCTTCTTTCAGATCATCAGTATAACTTTCGTCGCTCGAGGTCAACTGGTGACATATACTTTCCTATCTAACTGATTTATGGTCTTC